>JASDQU010014312.1:115737-130864 GCA_032191745.1 Picea mariana
AGCGATTCCAGTTGCAAGAACATGCTCAGGATATTTTAGATCCTTGATTACAACTTGGTGAGGTGAAAACTCTACGGTTTTACCTTCACTTGAATGAGCGATTTTATATACTGATAGAAGGTTACAATAAAGACTTGGAACACATAATACATCATTGAAATGACCATTATCTACTTGAATTGTTCCAGATCCTACAACACTAAGAGATCTATCATCACCAACAAATATTTTATTGGTGTTACATTCATTTAGAGTAGAAAATATGTCGCTATCCTTAGCTATATGATAATATGATCCAGAATCAATAAGCCACTCATCAGAAAAAGAAGAAGTTGCATTGAAGGAGAAACCAGAAGTAGATAGTGCATGTCCATGAGAAGAAGAAGAAGTAGTAAAATCAATAATGATGTTGTGTTTCTTCATCGTTGCTTCTAAAGATGCCATATCCTTGAAACATTTGGACTCATCATGACCATCTTTATCACGAAAGTTGCTATGTCTGTTAGTCTTCTTATTTTCATATTTTGCTCCTTTGTCACCATTAGGAGCTGAAGTTTTCTGAGTGGGTTTTTGACCCTTATGTTTCCTTTTGTTATGTTGCTTGTTTCTTCTTGGGATTCTTGAGTTTATATTTTTGCTAGGAAACTTAGGCTTTGTTGGAGGTACTTGCAGTGTTGATCATTCCAAGTTGTACATGTTTATATTGTTCTCTAATCAAAGCATCAAAAAATGACTCAAGAGTGGGTTTTTTATAAGATTTCCCCATATCCTATCTCATGGCATACAAGGTAGATACGAACACAAAATATGCACTAACTAGCTTAGAAAGAATAATATAGATGCAACTCTCTTCCTCTATCTTTATCTCACATTCTTCACATAAAATTTTGAGCGTTTTAAACTTAGATAGATAGTCTTCAATGCAAGAAAAATCACTTCGAATTAAAGTCAATATTTGATTTTCTAACTGATGTGCTCAAATAATATTGTGTTTACCAAACACAGACTCAATCTTTTCCCAAGATTCATCGGGGTCATCAATCTCTTTAAGGTGGAACCTTAAACCAAGAGAGATTGACATTTTGATCAGTCTATGTGCTTCATCACTCCTATTATCCCATTTTAATTTCTTATCAGTATCAATGGGTTCCTTTTTCTTTCCCAAGGTAATCTGGTACAAGCCTTTACTTCTTAATAAATCCTCCATATGAAATTTCCATTGGAAGTAGTTGGTGTTGGTAAGAAAAATATTACTAGAATAAGCCATATTTAATATTTAGATAATATGGATTTAAAAATTGAAGCTGATGTTATGAATGGAAATATCTCAAAAAATTAGGCGGTTTTAAAAAAAAACAGCACTAAAAACGGACTTCGGATGTGAAAGTTATGCCCTTTTAAAAAAAAGGCATAAACAATAACCAAAGAACCACGTGGTGGTGTAAGTTGCTTTATGAAGTGACCCGGTTTTATAAAAATAAGTTGGGATCACTTTTACAATGAAGTTACTTTATAAAATAAAGTTGCATGCAAAATAAATAACTCTAAAATAAAATATTAAAGCTACATATAGTGATTCACTTTTATACTTGAAGTGAAATACACTTTACAATGGAGCATGAAATTTTTCAAAATAAGTAACAAGAGAGACTTGAACTCAAGACCTCTTACTTAATCAGACAACTTTTAACCAAGTGGGCTAGATAAACATATTGTATTGTTTAGTAGGAGGATTGTTGTTGTTGTTGTTGTTGGAGAGCATGCTCATAAAAAACTCTTTTCACAAAAGAATTTGTTTTTGTTTGTCAATGACAACAGGGGTTAGATCTCAATTAGCTTACCCAGAAAATGCACATTTTCCTATCTGTTTCTAATTTTATGAGATCGCACAGGGTGCAGGAAAAAGAGAATACATAAATCTAAAAGAGTAGCAACCCATAAAAAAATAAAATAAAACCGAAATAATACTCTGCAAAAAATTAAAAAGGGTGTATTCAGGCTTTATACCTTCGAATCTAGCTGAAATGACCATATCTTGGGAAAACGAAAAACCTTTTCAAGGGAAATGAAAAGTGTCCCTAAATGAAATGAGAGCTCTGAACACAATGGAACAGTACTCTCAGCCCATAAATGTATAGAAATGGTAGAAAACAGAGATGAGGCAACTTGGATTCACGATCTCGATCTACAACAGGAGCGCGTCTTCAAACAGGCTTTGATACCATGTTCGACAACACATGTTTTCTAACAGAGGATGAAAAACTTCAGTAATCACTCACACAACCAGATCAAATATCAACACACGAATGTTTTGACATGGTAAAACCCCTACGGGGAAACATCCACGGCCCCAGCCAACGCGGCCACTTGCAACAGTTTATTAATGCAAAAGAAAAATATTACAAAAAGATTTTACAAGAGATTTTACAAGAGATTTTCTCACAATCGATCATTAGAAAATGACCCTCGATGCTCTTTAAATAGAGATCATGGACCAATCGGGTGTTAAGCCATGAATCAATGGTCGTTAAGATCGAGGAGAATATGAACCATTAGATCACTCTATGTCGGGAACATATCGTGATTGTCGGATTTCCTAACTACAAATGAATACTAATGCATACTAAAGAAACACACTAAGAAACACACTTTTACATAACAACACATTAGACCAAATATATCTTAACTAACTCCAAAGTGTCTAAATATCCTAACATGAATGTACAACAGAATCAAGTTTGTGAGATCCAGTGATTCATTGTCTACTTCTTGTTGGTTAAACTCTAAATGGCACCCTTGATTGAAAATTGAGATTTGTCATATTCACTTAGGTATAAATGATTGGTTAGGATTGTCAAGATCTTTGAAATAATTGCGCATCATGATCTAAAATTAGACAATGCCTTCTTTCAAAATTAAATGCAATTAATTGTAATGTTCTAAGAAAAATTACCTAATTGTATTTTTTCCACAGTCCAGACTAAATCTTTGTTTCAATGGAATTTCTTACAAGTTGCAGAGATTGCCTTTTGTACATTTTATATTTAAAACTTGTTTCAACAGGTTGAGTTTTGCAAGTTGTAGATCCCCTATGTAAATCTTACTTGTAACCATGTCTTAGTTTGAATACTACATCATATGTGGGAATGATTGATTTTTAGTGAAGTTAGTTATTTTATATTGAAATGTATGCAATTTATAGATTACTTCAATTTGTGGAAAGCCTATATATTTATATTTGAGTATAAGTCTTGACGATATTGAAGTTTGTTCAACAACTCCACATTTGTTACATAATAGAATTGTAATGTATCTTATGAATATATTTCCCTGTCGGCATTTGATTCCATGCAAGTAGATATAAACTAATGATTAAGATATATTTATATTTAGGGGGATGTTACAATATTCAAGTGTTTTTTCCTTTGGGTAGACACTGTCACTGCATGATGGAGGTTGTAAGGAACAAAATTTCTATGCAATATGGAGGTTGCAAGGTAGAAACAGAGGTTCAAATGGTTAAGGTTGTCATTCCCTGCAAATATAATAGTATGGGTATTAGTCATATATTAATCAATTAATAATATTAAAATAAGATAACAAGGAGTTGGTTCATTGGTCAGGGAAACAGAGTGTTAATTCATCCACTAGGCTCCATTATTTTTTTTAGTTTTCCCCATCAGTGTATGGCATAATTTACTATGTGGTGAGACTATGATAGGTCCCAAGAAAGCTCCGTAGAATAGATATCCCAATCCCCTCACACCTTATCCAAATAATTACCTCTCTAGCACCTTCGTTAAATAGTTACCCCTCATACTTGGCATCTTAGCCCAACCTATTTACACTATTTGTAACTATGAAAGATAAAAAAATAGGATTGAACGTTTCTTTGAAAACTAGACAAAGTTGGGAAAGGTTTAGGCATACAATAAAGTAAATTCTTTGAAAACCAGAAAAAAGTTGGGCAATATTTAAGCATACAATAAAGTAAACTATTGAGAAAACAAGCATCTTTCCATTGTCAACCCCAGTATGCATAAGCCAAAACTTCCCCCAAAAGTGGTGTGATATATCACATGCCTGACCATTTTTTGACATTATTTGCAACATCCACATTCCCCTCATTTAATTTTGTAATCAGATAAGTCACCAAATTTATGTTAATTTCATAGTGTGATAGTCACTCACGACACTCATTCGTTGCAATGTATATCAAATCATATTCTAAGTAACTCTGTAATGGGTATTTTGTAACAATAAAGTGTGGCAATTTTTTTCATGAATTTCCCCAAATTCAAACACAAATAGGAACCAAATGACCTAGATTACTAAAAGACAAACAAGATAAGGGTGAGGGGAAACCTAAAACAAATGGGAAAGCTCTCCAGTTGCTTATATTTTTCATCACAGATGGATTTCCATGGATATCCACAAACCCATCCCTAATATATTTCTTTTCTTTGCCTTCCTGAAACATACATATACAAATCAAAATAATCCGAACGGGAAGGTTGCAGAAAAAGGATTAAATTCCAATCTCCCTTTACTAACAATATGAGCCAGACTATATATACTAGTTAGACTATTAGAAAAATGAATGAACAATTATTTTATTTATGGGGAATTGAAGAATTAGTTACCTCTAGTGGAAGGAGAGATGGATCATCTTGATTTTCTAGTGGATCCACTTGTGATGACTGCTCTGTGTGAACTCCCATCTCATAAACAGATCATATTCGTGTTTTTTTTTACATAAAAGAATCTATTGAATATTCATTATGGATGAATGTAATGAACTATACATTATTAGGACTTCCTCACACAAAAAACCATTCTCTATTCCGTATTGGAAGGGGGAGCCGGGGAATATTCAACGAAGAGAAATTATAATGAGAAAATATTAATTGAAGATTAGGTACATGGATTGGAATATTTATGCCAATTGGAAATCCCAATTTACATCAAATGGGGTGAGAGAATTCAATTCCAGAAATTCCCATTCAAATCAATCAGGGTGAATGAGAGTTGGAAGCCCTATTTACAAGAAATTAGGAGGGAGAAAATGCTTCTAAAAATCTCCAATCTTGGAAATCGAGCGCGAATGGAAGGTTGTAGCTCGGATTTCAGAAGACGAAAAAACATTATTTTGCCTCTTCCTTATAAATAAGTGTGAGATAATGCTTTAAATATTATTTAAAAATTAAAAAAAATTGGGGCTGATCATTATAAATCACTACAACACAAAAAATCCACCTAGTCAAAACTTGGAACCCCCTAAATTCACCCCTAAAATTTTCCCTTGATCCGGATTATTTTCGGCACGAAATGAGAGCGGAGATATAATAAAGAAATGCACAAAGATATCGTAGATATTCAATAATATAACAGAAATGTATCAAATATGCAACCATAAACACAGATATACAGTAATACACAATTTCTATTAATGAAAGAAATGTACAGAGACTGTAAAATACAGAATGAAAGACTCGCTAGAATGGTGGCAGCTTATCTCTGAGAAGAGATGTGACGGCTACTCGCATTCACAAGAAGATGGTTACAATGAGGCTCTGAAGGCCCTTTTACAATAAACAGAAATGCCAAAAGTCCTAGACATCCAAAAACATAACCCTAGGAGATGAAGCGCCAAAAGTCACGTGGGCCCCCGTTTGGGTAAGTGAGTACATCAACTTCTCGGGGTCGTAACTTTTGCATACGATCTCCGTTTTAGGCATGTGATAGCTCGTTGGAAAGGTATCGTCAAGGAGATTCATTTTGAGGGATCAATTATGCCTTCAGATATTATTGAGAACCTCAATCTCAAAAAACCTTCATTTGGGCCCTCAAAATGGCCCCAGAAGTTAAAACCTGCTAAAAATAGTAAATTGCCAAAATTGCCAGAAATCCGTTTTGAGCCATTTGGAAAAGGTGGGTGGCCACCGATATCCACCTGGATCATCCCTACTATAAACAAAGAAGGGATACTATTTTTAGGGAAGTGTTGTAAAAACCTCTGCTACAAGGTGTCATCCTTGTAGTGTATGAAGTCCATCAAAATATATGCCCATTTCAATTCAGGTGTTGCATGTGGCTGCAATAATCATGTTGGATGTCAATGCTCAATCTTTGCCTACTCACATTATAGACATCTAGCCACATAATCTACTATGTTCTTCTTCATTTCACTCCAAAAAAATAGTGTTTTTAAATCCATGTACATATTTTTCACTCCAGTATGAACCATATATATTGTCATGTGTGCTTCTATGACTATGAAATTACAGATTTATTCATTTGGAGCTACATAAATTCTTCAATGAAATCTCAATAATCTATCATTATCAAAAGTATATACCTCATACTTGGGAATTTTCATTACTTTATTTTCTAATTTTGTCTTTACTTCTACATAGCATGCATCATTTTATTGTAATTTCAATATATTTTCTTTAAGGTTTGTATGTAAAAGTCACATTAAGAAGATCTGAGGTCTTTTACTCAAGGCATTTACTACCTAGTTTAACGTTCTTTTAATATATTTTATGTTGAAATCATACTTATTCAATAATTGTGACCATCTTCTCTGTCTAGCATTCAAATTACTTTGCGTAAATATATGTTGAAGTCCATTKTGTTTTRMCTTTAGTTCAATTTTTATTATGACTAAGTAATGTCTCAAAATCCTTAGTTTATGCACTATTGCAGCAAGTTCTAAGTTGTGAATTATGTAATTCTCTTCATGAGGTCTAAATTTTCTTAAAGCATAGGCTATCACCCTACTTTATTGCATTAGGACTACACCCAATCCTTCTATTGAATCATCCATACAAACTAGAAAATCCCAATTTGTATCTAATACCTTCAACATAGGATTTTTCATGTTCTTCTAACCAATCCATACCTTCTTCTAATCAATCCATACAAGTGATCACATCATAGGATCCTAATGTGATATTTTACAATGACACTTGGGTAACACATACCCGAAGATCAACTTTGGAGTTCTTAACTAACTACCCTTCATCTTGTTTAATGCTAGAAGACATTTCTACATAATTAAAATCCTCTTGAATACTTTCCATTATCCCACATCTAAATAATGCATATATGAAATGAAAATTTATGTTTCTCCTAGATCTATCAATAATGAAATACATATACCATCAATCTTACCTGAGGTCTAAAGCATTTTCAATTGATGCTCAGCCTAGTGATTGTTCACTAATGCATGTATCATGTAGAATTTACCCATGTTATAAATAGTGTTTTGGCTCTACTCTTGACTGGTTCCTCTCTATGCATGTAGATAATCCCTCTCAAAATGCAACTCTCCACATACCCAACACCCCCTTAGGAGGTTGTCTCAAAATACTAGATTGTGTAAACATAGAACCACTACTTTGTTGTTTTTTTTGTGGTCTATCACCTCCCTATTGCATTGGTGGCCTATATGGTAGCCTATAACTTCATGACTGACATATTTGGGTCTCTATAACATGGTCCTTGGTTCATCCTTGCACCATATCACTAGTCTATATGTTCTAACTATCTGAGAACATTGTCTCTATCCTTCTGAACCCGAAGGTCAAGATGGTCTCAATTTACCATCTCCCATGAGTTCCTTATCGAATATGATATCCCTACGAACTACCTCATTCAAAGTATGAGGCATCAATATATAATTTTTTTATATAATTTTATAGTTTAGCTCGTAGACAAACTTATTGACCCACAACTTCTCTATGTTCAAATGTGATGAATACCTCAAAAGTTCCATGAATCTAATCTCACACTCTAACACTGGCATGTTACCCTACCTAAGGGAGTTGAACTCTAGAAACTTAAATTTCTTTAGTTTTCTACAAACACTGGCCTTAGGAAAATTTAATGGCCCCTCTATAAGAATAGAGGTGCCACTAACTTCCTAGTTTAGTTTTTTGGTCAAAGAATCTAACATCCTTTGACATGATTGTATCATTGACATTATTTATCATGTAGGTGTTTTTCCATGATCCTCTTCTCTAGGATGATATGATGGAGGTTTCTGCTGAGGTGGAATTTGTGCACCATGGTCTCCATATTCCCTACTTCCACCTCTACCTCTTCTTTTATTCACTTCCGCTCTTGCATTCATGGACATAAAATTTCTACTTTCAATCAGTTAAAAAGAAAACAATATAATCAAGTAGAATTAATAATCCAATACATATATTTTATTAAGAATGTGGGTCCATAGGCCCTAGCATATATAACCCCACTTTGATACTATAATGCAACACCCCCTATGATGTTAACAAAAACTAAATCACTCAACTTACAAAAGATAAAAAAAAAAATTAATCAATACTATGATCATTTCTTTTCCATTGCAATGTTATGTATGCTTTACACAATTTCATATACATGATACTAGTGCTTGAAACATTTCAATCACCATTAAGGAACAATTAACAAGTATCAAAGTGGGATCAAATACCAATTGAACCAAGACAAGTCCTTAAACCACAATGATTAGTCGTGTACTAATCATTCAATGGCTCGTAATTGTCTTAAACAATAGTAATACAACAAATCCTCCCTCAAATGGCATCTATAGTCCACAATTATTAGTCCACTACTAGTTGTTCAATGGTTTACAATTATCCTCATCAACAATAATATAACAAATTTTCCCTCGAATGGTTGTATACAATAAATCTTAACCCATATAATTAGATCATTCACTCCCTTATATTCAAGTACAATTAACATATACATTTTCAAATACAATTATCTTTATAATGGTTGGGAAGAGACTAGATCCAACACTTTTCTTTCAATTTTCCTTTTATTGAAGATCCCTCGTTGTAGGGTTAATTCATATGAAAAAAATCAACTAAGAATGCATAAAAAACTATTTTTTTCAAACTTCATCAACATTATATATCATCATTAGCTTCCAATCAATTTGGAGTCATGAGGCATTGTTTTAAAGAGATTCAAGAGTATGCATTTACTCAATTACATTTATTTCACATTTAAAACATAGTAAGAAGTTACATCATAATGCTAATATGCATACAAACTTTATTCATACATGTTGAACTCAATTACTTTCTTCAACTAAGTAAATTTCAAGACCTAAAAGGGAAAATTTCCAAGTTTGATCATTGTGGGGTTTCTTCTAGATCCAATGATGATTTCAAATGAACAAAGACTAGGACTCAATATGCTAAATAAGAAAGTAAAACACTACCTAAGAAAGCATATATTATCCTCCCTTGATTATTGTTTAATTCCAAGCTTTCTCCAAGTATTAACTCTAACTATATTTTTCCAAATGTAATTTTCTTACTGTTTGACCACCCTACCAACCCCCAAATGGGTACTCTTCTTTCTCATGGAATCCAAAGTTGTAGCATATTGTATGAGAAGAGTAAAAAAACTAGCATTTAGAATATGTGGCTCCTCTAAAGTGTTGAGGTCCCCACCTCCATGATAATAACACATTCTTGAGACTTAACTCAACATCAGCTCACCAAGAAAAAACTTAAGCATTACGACATCCATCCAACATTAGGGTGCAAAAATATGAGTTCTCAAGTCCGATCCTCCTTTCTTATATAGCCTTTGAAGCTCATGTCATTTTTCTACCTCATGCAAAATATTCATTATTTTAATTACTAAATACATCTTATTCACCCACTCACATGTCACTCCATGCACACACAATTATTTATTTAAAATGAAAAATAAATAGTATTCATCACATCCCAACCTTGTCTCCAATTTTTACTCTTAGATGTTTCCTGGATCCCTCTTCTTTTTCCTCATTGCATGGATGCACATGAAATCACTATTTTCTATTTAAATAAAATTGATTTTCTTTTCATTTAACTCACCCCTTTCTATATGCATTTCCATTTCCAATTATGAGTAAATTTATATATCCCTTTTCATAAAAATGTGCACAACTCTATGTTATCGATCAAACCACTCATGCAATCACTCAATTTTCCATGATAAAATAGAATGCATTAAAGGATACTTTTCTCCAAAGTATAAATAAACCAAATCAAAGTCAAAACCAAGGGTGAGACCAAGTTACTTCAAAGCCTTCAAGTATTTCGTACTAAGAGATAGATGTAACCTCTACAACTTGTCAATTTTAACCTTGTACAATTAATTACTACAAACCGATTACTAATAAAAAAAAGATACAATGGCACATACACACATTACACAAAGATTTTTACCCTGGAAACCAAAACTGGGAAAACCAACAACCTATTCAGAGTCACACCTATAATATTGTATTAATTATATTTGTTGTTTACAATACAATACAATATAGGATTCTGCAGTATCCAAAACTCCTAATCCATTGACCCGGATTAGTCAACAACCATAATTCCTAAACTAGAATTAGAAAACCAATGACAAAAACCATTTGTCGAAAAACCACTAGAAAACAGACACAAAAAAAATGTGATTTTTTTGGGGGGGGTGTTGCCCCCCAACCCCCAAGACAAGGGGGATTTTCTCCCTTATGAACCCCGATAAAGAGGGTGCTAGCATTCCTAGAACAACTTAGTCACTAGTTCTAGTTGTGCAAATAATATAACACATACCCAACATTCTCCCACTGGTTGTTTTATTTACATACATGGGGTTGCATGGTTACATAGTCAACAACACAGGGAAACAGTGCCCATAGATTCTCTGCACCAATAGAACTTCTCAGTGCTCACATATTTTGTTATTGAATTTGAAACGTTCTTCAAATTATCCACCTTCATCAACAATACCATATTTTATTCAACTATGTCTCTCAAAAAGTGATATTGAACATCAATATGCTTTGTCTTTGAATGATAAGTCGCCTTCTTCGCCAAGAACATTGCACTCTGAATGTCACAATATATCCTTACATCTTGTTGTACCAACCCAATACCTGAACACAATCTTTGTAACCATACTTCTTCCTTGCTTGCATGATTTTTTTCCATGTTTTCAACTTCTTTAGTTGAGAGTGCCACTACAAACTATATTTTTCTCATCCCACTAGTTGCTCCTCCAAATAGTTTAAACACATACTCACTTGTAGATATTCTGCAATCTAGATCTCCAACCCAATATACATCAACAAACCCATGTATTTCCAACACTTTGTCCAATCTTGGTCTTCCTTGGTAGCACAATCCATAACTATTAGTGCCACGGAAATACCTAAAAACCATATTTATTGTTGTCCAATGCTCCTTCCCTGATTTTGGCATTTATCTACTCAAAACTCCCACTACATGTGCAATGTCTGGTCTACTACATACCATTACATACATTAAAATTACAACCACACTAGAATACAAAACATAGGACATGTCCTCTTCCTCTTCTTGTGTCTTGGTACACTAATCTGTAGATAACTTTACACCTACAGGAATAGGCACTCTGACTAGTTTACATTCCTGCATATTAAACTTATATAAGATTGTCTCAACATGTTTCCTCTGATTTAACCAAAGCTTCCTCTTTTCCCGATCTCTTTTAATTTCCATGCCCAAAATGAAATTTGCAGCACTAAGATCCTTCATGTCAAAGTTAGAGGACAACTGATTTTTCACATCCTGGATAATCTCCTTATTCTTTCCTATCATCAACATATCATCCACATACGAGACCAAATAAATAAGATGATCACTGATTAATTTTAAATACAAACAATGATCTTCTTTTCTCATTATGAATCCAAGTCCCAACATATAAGTATCAAAATTTTAATACCACATCCTTGGTGATTGCTTTAACCGTATAGGGACTTTTTTGGCTTTCATACAAGCTCTTTTTTTTCCTTCATAGCGAAGCCTTCTGGATGCTTCATGTAGATTTCTTCTTCCAGATCCCCATGTAGGAATGTTGTATTCACATCCATCTATTCTAATTCAAAATCAAACATGACAGTAATAGATAAAAGAAATCTAATATAAGTTAATTTGGAAACAGGAGAAATTTTTTTGCCAAAGTCAATTCCCTCTATCTGGGAATAACCTTTTTCTACTAACCAAGCTTTGTGTTTCTCCACTTTTCCATCTGAATTCAACTTCTTCTTAAACACCCATTTGTTTCCAATGGGATTTCTTCCAGTATACAACTCTACTATATCCCAAGCCTCATTCGTGTCCAAGGCTGTCATTTCTTCTACCATGGCCTTTTTCCATATTTTTCCATCCTCTGAATCCACTGCCTCCCTAACAGTTCTAGGATCATCATAAGTAATATACAAAGAAAAATTTGAATGTAAATCAAGTGGAGTATGCCTTTCCGGTTTCCTTATCTTCTGAACCAATATCCTCAATATTGGAGTATGAGGATGTTCCTCTTCTAATTCATGTTCTCCTGTAGGGTCGGATTCATCATCCTTCAA
The DNA here is from genome assembly GCA_032191745.1 of Picea mariana. Classification (NCBI taxonomy): domain Eukaryota; kingdom Viridiplantae; phylum Streptophyta; class Pinopsida; order Pinales; family Pinaceae; genus Picea; species Picea mariana. The sequence goes on from JASDQU010014312.1 coordinate 128,144, forward strand.
CTCAAACTCTATTTTATCTAGCTCTTCCTTCCTTGGTAGGACTTCTTGTTTGACAAAATATTTGATTTCTCTAAATACCACTTCTCATCTATACATTACCTTCTTAGTTTATAGGTTCCAAAGCTTATAACATTTCACACCATCTTTAATATACCCAATAAAGATACACTTTTCAACCCTTTTATCTACCTTACTCATGTTTTCCTTTGGAATGTGAGTAGAGGAATCACATCCAAATACCCTGAGATGAGTGAGAGAGGGTTTCTTTCCAATTCCTACCTCATGTGAAGTCTTTTCATCCAACGTTGATGAGGGTGATCGATTGACCAGGTAACATGCAATACCCCCTGCCTCTGCCCGAATTTTATATCCTAACCCTCGACGCCACTAAGCATGCACCTTGCTTTTTCCATCAGTGTCATGTTCATCCTTTCTGCAACTCCATTCTGCTTAGGTGTATATGGAGTATTCTTATGCCTTGATATACCACACTTCTTAATTTCCACATAATTCCCACCATTATCCGTCCTCAACACCTTAATTCTCTTGTCTATCTGATTCTCCACAAGAGCCTTAAACTCTTTAAACATGCCAAAGACTTCATATTTCTTCCCGAGGAATTAAATCCAAGTATTCCTATAGAATTCATCTATAAATGAGACATATAAGTACACATATTTTCCTAGTGATCAAACTGACATAAGTCCAAACACATCATTGTGCATCAACTATAAAATTCCTCCTACCCTCATTGCACCAGAGGGGAATCTTACCCAATTTTGCTTCCCATATACACAATGTTCACAAAAATCAAAATCTAGAGAGCAGGTAGACATACCTTCAACCATACATTTATCATGTAGTAGTAGAAGTCCCTTCTCCCCGATATTCCCCAGTATTTGATGCCACAACATAGTCTTTTCTCCATAGACTATAGGAGTTTTTCCTTCTTTTGTTCCAATATCAGGAACAATGGAACTATTTCACCCATAACTAATAGTGCTTCCTTGCAGCTTATATAGAGTTCCAATCCGAACTCCCTTCAAAAACATCATTGCTACTCGAACCATTCTGCAGGTTTCTTTCTCAAACAATGCTTTTACCCCTGCATCGTCCATTTTTCTTACATAAATAAAATCTATGGCCAATATTGGGATGTGTAGAACACCGAGGAGTGTTCTAATCCTTCCATTCATGAGCTTCGACTTGAATTTTCCTCATCCTATGATTTTTGTTGTCGATTCATCACCTAGGAAAACATAACCTCCATCATGCCTTTCATATTCACATAACCACTCCCTATGAGGAGTCATATGAAAGGATGCACCTGAGTCAACCAGTCATGCCTCATGATCTGCATGTGTGATTGAAGAAACCAAGTACACATACCCTCCTTCCATGGAGGTTTTTTCTTCTGTATAAGGAGCATCATCAGATCTCTTCCCTCTCTCAACACTTTTGGATTTACATTGCTTCTTGTAGTGCCCTTCTTTTCCATATCTCCAACATACCTTTACAAACTTTCCCATAGATTTATATCTACCCTTAGATTTAGATGTCCCACTTGAGGACTTGGATCTATTTCTTTCATGGGAGCGTCCTCTAGTAAATAATGCATCTATGCTCTATATTTTCATATTCTTATACCTCATCCCCTTCAACAACAAGGATGAGACCACATCATTGAAACTTAAATTATTTGCATTACTACCTATGGAAATAACCAGACTGTCCCATGAGTCTGGTAAAGAGCACAATAAACTGATACACTTTTATTAATCAGAAATCCTAATATCAAAATATCATAACTGACTTACCACTGCATTGAAGGCATTTAGATGCTCTATCATCGAGTCTCCACCTTTCATCCTCAGGTTATACAACTTCTTTCGCAGGAAAAATATATTTACCAAGGAATTAGACTGATACAAAGTCCCCAACTTATCCCATAATTCCTTGGATGTAGCTTCCCTTGACACATTCAATAATATTGAATATAAGAGACACAACCTGATTATTCTCTCCACCTTCTGATCCAAATTTTTCCAGTCTTTTGTCGATGTTCCTTTAGGTGCAATACCTGGATCCACCGTGATCCATTGTTTTTTGTCTACCAATGTATATTCCATCTTGAGCTTCCACAGCTCAAAAAATTTCCCATTAAATTTCTCGATCTCTATTTTCGAACTTCTCACCATTTATTTTCACCTGAAGAATCGATACTGCAAATATTCCAGTGTAACAAGGTTTATCACAAGCCCAAGACAAACCATTATCCACAAAGGCATCCCTCTGAAGCCAAAAACAACTTTGATACCGAATGTATATTTGAACCTTGTACAATTAATTGTTGCAAACAAATTCTTAATAAAATAGAAAAGACACAATGGCACACACACACACACACATTACACAGAGATTTTAACCTTGGAAACCCAAACCGGGAAAACCAACAACATGTTTAGAGTCGCACCTCTAATATTATATTTATCATCTTCATTTTTTATAATACAATATAATAATAGGATTCGATGGCATCCAAAACCCCTAATCCATTTACTCGGATTAATCAACAACCCTAATTCCTAAACCAGAATTAGAAAACTAATGGAAAAAACCATGTGTCGAAAAACCACTAACAAATGGATGACCCCCCTTATAACCCCCTATTGTGGTGAATTCCCCTTGTGGACATGTGAAATCCCCCTTGGATCGGGTTTC
>JASDQU010014312.1:136825-148736 GCA_032191745.1 Picea mariana
TTGGTTTCATTTTTTAATGAGCTTGAAACAAAGAATAAAATTGTGCTTGGGGTTGGTTTCATTTTTTAATGAGCTTGAAAGAAAAAATAAAACTGTGCTCAGGGTCGGTTTCATTTTTATGTGAGCTTGAAACTGAACATAAAACGTGCTCATGGTTGGTTTCATTTTTATGCAAAGCTTGAACCAAAAAAGAAATTTTACTCGGGGTTGGTTTCATTTTTTCGCGAGCTTGAAACTGAACATAAAGTATGCTCAAGGTTGGTTTCATTTTTATGCGAGCTTGAACTTGAAAAGAAACTGTGCTCAGGGTTGGTTTCATTTTTACGCGATCTTGAAACTGAACATAAATTGTTCTCTGGGTTGGTTTCATTTTTTAACGAGCTTGAAACATAGAATAAAACTATGCTCGAGGTTATACCCATTGACTGGTTTCTTCCCAACGTGATGCCCAGAGGTTGGTACTTTTACCCCAACATGATTGATAGAGGCTAGAGGGTTAACTCCAACATTATGTCCAGAGGTTGGAGACATGCCCCCCAAACTTTGTTTCATCTGATGACTCTTCTTCTACACCTGATTAGGCTCATGGATACTAATAGGAAAAGTTTCACAAGAGAGGGAGGAAGAAAGAGGATTAACTGACACAGGAAGATGAAATGAAGTTTCAAGTACTAGATCTAGTGGAAGACTCGACTCAATTGGAGGGGTATCTGTTTCATTTTTTAACAAGCTTGAAACATAAAATGAATTGTTCTCATGATAATTTGTTTTATTTTTTAATGATCTTGACACAGAAAGAGAACTATGCTCATGGTTATCTGTTTCAATTTTTAACGAGTTTGACACAGAAAGTGAACTATGCTCATTTGTTTCATTTTTTAATGAGCTTGACACATAAAATGAACTATGCTCATGGACCTTGAACATGGCTTCCAAGAGGTATTCATAAGATGGAATAAAAATGCTCTGGATGGAATACATGTCAATAAACTCATTTGGATCAACATGGGGGAAAATAGGCTCCAATGTCCCTAGCGAAGGAGCTACCATGTCAACTATCGGATCTAAATCCAAAGAAGATGGGAATACATCGAGAGGCTCCTTCTCATTATCAATTGAAGGCATGGGAGATAATTCCACATAATTCACCTATGGTAGGGGAGAAATCACTTGAATGTAAGGAAAATTTGAGGAGCTCATATGTTCATCATTCATACAATGATCAGAACTAACAAACGAAAGTTGATTGATAGTAACTATGGTCCCATCATGGATAAAATGCATCACTCGAAAGAGTGTGGACACTACATCTTTCATACCATAGACATAGTCCCGTATAAGGAGAAACTTAAAATCCAAGGGGCCTTGGACCACCATGACATCAATACAGACAGTTTTCCCTCCTAAGGTGATGAGAAGCTGAGGAAGGATCCCTAAAGGTTCATTAGGTCTTATATTAAAATCCTATAGATGATTAGCAGTTGACACAAGTTCAGGAGAACCTAAATATTTCCAAGCAGTTGAGGATAAAATACTAACATAGGTCCCTTCATCTACGATAGTGCACTATATGTACTTATAAAAAACTTGCATAATTATCTGGAAAGGGATACTCGAAGGAAGATGAGGTTTTTCTGGACTATTCCAATCAAAGGAAATGACCTCAGTACTTGGAGAGGGTTCTGTTGAAACGGACAGGATGTCCCCATTTCTAGAACAGTCTGAACTAACAAAGAAAACATCATTCGTATTCAATTTACTCTCCAAGGGAAGAGTGTGGTCAGCCGAAGATCAAATCGTATTGACCACTTCATCAACCGAAGGTTGGGTAAGGGAGGAATCTTGGGAATCAACTAAAGGTTGTTGTTTGACAATGAAAATGTCTTACAACAATTGTGAAGCCTCCTATATACAAGGGAAATGGTAAGTACGATGGCTTCCCTTGCATAACTTACAAGGAAACTTGACTTTACCTTTTTTATCCCCGACCTTATTATCATTGGTCGAAAAAAAGTCGCTAGCATGACTTACAGAGGCTGATGACACGGGTTGTTGGGAACCCTAAGACCACACTTATAAAACCTTTGGAATACCAGAGCAATGGTTAAGAAGGTGATCGCGCTTACAAATCCTCTGAGGGAACTTGGGTTTGTGACTTATGTCCTTAGGCTTCTCAACATTATCAACACTCCCAACATGATTAACAGTGGTTGGTTGGTTGCCCTGATGCTTATTTTGCTTCTCCTTGTTCTTCCTTTTCTTCTTCTTCTTAGCCTCTCGGTTACTAGCATCATTGTTTTCACTAGGAATGGGCGAAGAAAGGGAAGAATACCCAATAGGTAAATAAGTAAAAGGGCCAATAGGAGGTTTATGTTCTTGAGGTGGAGGGATTACATTCTAGTCACCATAAGCATTTGGGATCACTGGAGTGGAAAAAAAACATACCGTTAACCCTATAGTGAATCTGAGAAGACTCAATGTAGCAATGTAAGGAGGACCAATATTTCCAGAACAAGGAAAAGGATGAGAATCCCCATGCAAAGGGGTTCCTTGATTGGAAGGCTCTGGAATTGTTTCCATATACACAAACTCAACCTAGGGTCTACTAAATCAAAGAACACACACTACCAAAGTCCCTATAATATAAGGGCAAGAAAAAAACTCTCTTGTGACAGAGAGAAAGAAATTAAGGATCTTCTGGAGACGAGAGATGAGTTCTTCAATGAAGAAACGAGAGAGAATTACCCACAACTACTCTGTAATGGTCTTCCAGAGTTGCAAGTACCAGATGCAACCAAGTACCCTCCTAAGGATCCAAAATCGTGTGTTGTACATTTTTCTTAGGTACTAATAGTACCTCCAATGCAGTCACCTGGGAAGGTAACCTAGTAAAATCAACTAGGGCTACCACTTTACTCTTGGTGGTTGGGTGGAACGGTCATGGGAGAGAGATTCTACAAATGGGAAGGGAACGTAAGACACATTTCTTAGACCCGAAGAAACTCATATAGTGGTGTCACCCCGAGGAATTACCACTACTAATATTTACCCCTTGACTCGCATGCATAATCCCACTGAGAGAGAGTGTTGGGGATTGGTCCAAGCACTCTTCTCGACTTCCCCTACCACTCAACTCCTATTTTAGAGGATATTTTCCAAAAAACACTTAACGTTACTAATGGATATTTTCATTCCTAGTTTTGTTTCAGTAGCCTTGGATAATTTCCTCTGCCCTACAACCTAGACTTGTGATCGTTTTCTAATAAAGAAAAAGATTAGTTGATTTTAGATTGGGTACCTTGTTCCTTTTATGGTTGTTGTTACTCAGAAGGATAAATGGAAGTGGACTATATGGTGTTATCACTCTGACTCCAAGAATACTTCAAAAGAAAAAATCAATGGAATGCAATCTTTAGTGTCAATGAATCCTATCTATAGAAAGGAGAAAGAGGTATCAAGCAAAGAAACAAACATAACATTCAATGCAAGAAACATGAAAAACTCTTTGAATGCAAAAGGTGTTTTGCTATATGATTCAAAGAAACTATAGGATACATGATTCTTGGCTTTAAAATGCAAGCTCAAAAATGCTCCACCCACTAACTAGAATGTAATCACTTTTTGGTTTTCCAATGCTTCCAAATGCAATGAAAAATTTTAATGCAATGTCTTTTGTTTTCTTTATTTCAAATGAGATGAAAATAACTAAATGAAAATGCAAAGGATTGCACAAAAAAATAATGCAAACCAAATAATGCAATCAAGTAGGTCGACAAGTATCGAAAGAACTCAAAATAAAGAAACCTCTTAATACTTTCCACTCAAAACAAGAAACCAATTTTATAGTAGGTCATAAACAAACAAAATACCAAAACATGAGTGCAATTTTCAATTCGAAAAAGGGATTTGAATGAAAAGTAAAAAGATCAATTTCATAACTCTAAAACAAAGTTCAGAACATTACAGATCAATAACAAGTGGCATTCAAGCCAAATATTCCAAAGACACAATCTGAGGATGGTGATGTACATTCAAAAGAAATCGAAAAGAAAAAGAGACTCGAAGAGGATTAAGACAATGATCACCATTGGATCCTAAGAAACCAAACCCTCATGCAGAAACAAGAGGTTCTGATGAGGAGGCCTGAGACAAAAATCTGACAAAATAGAGGCAAAATGAGCTTAAAACTGACCCGAGAAGGAGACCAATGCTCATGTAATAGTGCAGACAGGGCGTTGAACAGAGATCAACTGTAACACCCCAGGTTTGAGCCTCGTATAAAATAATGTATTTTGTTAATCCATGAAATTCCAGAGTGACGAAACAATTGAAAGAGGATAGAGTGCCTAGGAAATGTAATGTTTGGATCATTATTAATAATAAATACATCATTAGCTGCTATACAAACAAGGATAAGAGTTATAGGGGGCTATGATTCTACAAGAGAGGGGGATTCAGGGGATAAGTATTTATTTTATATTTTATTTACCCATTTTTTTAATGGATGATAACAGTTACATGAGCTTCTTGGAGGGGAGGCCAAGTCATTCCTTAATTCCAAGAATTACATAAATCCATCCTAGCTCTGTTTGGGGGGTTCTCGTTCTTTTTTTTCTGGTTGCTTCTTCTTCACTCATACACTCACTCATTCAATTGCTCGTTGTTCATACCCTTCATTCTGTTCTCACTCCCTTCACTCTTTCACCCACTCGTCCTTCCTCATTTGTGTCTTGCCTTGGGAAAGGAAAATGAACTGTTGGAAAGGAGCCACAGTTTGTTGGTTGTAAATATTGTTGGTGTATTCTAGCCATGAATCAAGGCCTACATGTCTGAGATGCTTCGTCATATGTTCAATTTCTCACAGCCGCGAATCTTGAGAGTCCCAGCATGGAGATTCTGGACCAGCTACATAGGAACCCTAGAAGGAGATGGATAGTCTGAGGGACTGCATGGCAGAGAAGGGGGGTCCATTCTCTTGGGTTGTGCAGGCTGGGTAGAAGAGAGCTGGTGTACTTTGGGTTGTTGTGGGTGCTGAGAATCCTATGAGATATTGAGTGTTGACTGGTTTGGGAAGTCGAGTGACACTCTGGAACTGTCCTTTTGGATTCATATCCTTGGCTTGGGGGTGACAATGTTGTTGATATTTGGAACAACAATGTCTATGGTGGGGTGGAACTTCTTTGGTTTGCAACTGGTTGGTGTCATTTTTTAATTAAAGATAAGTTCTATCTATTATGGTTATTTACCTGTGTATGATTTATTTCGTTGTGTATTTATTTATCTTTGAATTTAATATTTAAAACATGCATGCTTGTTGGTTATTGTTGTGCGTGACTTAGTTTATGTTGTGGCATGAATATTTATTTCTGCATGTGGTTTTCATGTCTCTTAATTAACTTAGAAGTGATTCGAATTGGGATAAGGCACTATGAAGTGAGTCCCTGGACTGCACCGTGCCTCACTTGTGGGTGGTGTTAGCACTCTATAATTTGCCCCAAGGCTGTGGAGGCAGTCACAGAGGAAACATCAAAATTGCTTCGAGTCTTGGATCTAGCCCTCCAAGACTCAGATAGGGCTCTCTATATCTAATATAGATATTTTTGGAATAGGATATTAGGCTAGTTGTGGAGAACATGGGTTTGTTTATGGATTTTTGAAATTGGTTTGGTTGATACATAAAAAGGGACCATTGGGCAAAATGGAGTCAAATATTAAAGATGATTTAATGAATAAATAACAGAGACATATGTAACTAGGCAAGACAATCACATCAGTGGATTCTTATAATTTGTGAGATGGAGAGAGGAAAAGATCGGGGGTCATTTAAAATGCAGAGCAGAGCTTATCTGAATTATGCATTCAATTTTCAGAAGAAAACATAAACATTGTCTTTAAGCCAGATCAAGGTGTCCATGACAAATCCTAAACATACTCTTCTTATAAGCAATGAGAACAGAAAAACAATATGAGAAACAATCAAATAACAATTTACATTAGAAGCACTTCACCACAGAAAAATGACACGAGAATATGAAAATAAAGTCTTTGTATTCATTCATTATAGTTACTTAAAGCCTGTGAGCATTTTTACATTTTGGTCATTCCAAGTTCAACCCTATATTTTTTAAGAGTCATAGGCTTTATATCCTTTACATTATGGTTCAAGATCCTATAAAAATGGATCTAAATTACTTATAATAGAATAAAATCAAAACTATTATGATATGTAGAATCTAGTCCTGATTTAAGGGTCAAACCCTTATCAACTAAATATTCAACAATATTTGACAGCTTCAACAATATCTGATATCTTCAATAATTGTCAAAGTGATGACAAGGCACTTTGAAATCCTATTTTGACAAATAGACAATTTTTTACCAAAAATTGAAAAGCCACTTAACCTTCTTTCCTTAGCATCTACCTCAAAAACTAGAAAGGGATGGTGATTTGTATCCTTTAAATTTTTATCTTTTATTTGGAACCCCTTCCAAATGATCTGAAACCAAAAATATTCGATCTGGGCAAAAAGATGAACATTCTGCCATTTTTTGCGCTTTCAATGGCTTACCAGTATAAAACAGAGTAGGATTAGTTGTCGAAAGCAGAGCTTTCGGAAACTAACAAAGCCTTGAGGAAAACGAATAAGCTATCGAAACCACAGGCTTTAAAATCTTCATCAAAACTTCAAAATTTCCTTCAGTCTTTCAAACTTCATGGTTAATTATTCAAGTTCTCTGCAGCCTCTACTAGATTCTCCAAGTCTGGATGAGCTATAGGCTTTTCATTTTTTAACCTTAGTTTCACCTTCAAACATTTAACTTCCTTCTGCAACTTCTTATTTTCTTTGAGTAGCCTTTTGTTCTTCTTCTCCAATTTGACATGCATTTTAGCTAGTCTTTGAAAAGAGTCTCTTACATATGATGGTGTCCTCGTGATGGTCTCATTTTGGGATTTGACTACCTTTTCCAGCAACTTTAGCTCCATGACTTATTCCTCAAGCTTTTTTATTTTCTTTGATTCTGACTTACTGTGTTTTCTTATTGATGTTTCAGGGACCTTCAGATCTTGAGCTTCAGGTGAGAAAGGTGCTTCTTCAAGAGTTTGAAAATCAGGGGCCTCATGCTCAAAACTTTGGACTTTAGGTGTTGTTCCATTAGGATATTCTTGCTCAGGCATTTCTTCTTCTATAATCTCTATCTCCTCCTCTGAATCTATATAAGGCAAATTCAAGACATTTTTACCAAAGGCACTAGTTTACCCTTCTGAAGCTTGGCTGAAATCAAGCATCTTTTTATCTTTATTGGACTTAGAAGAAGAGGTTGACTCCTCTGCAATTACTGGGGAAATGGCTCTTCTCTTCCTTTTACTACTATGTGGTGTTAAATATTTAGTGGATGAAGTCTTCTTTCTATCCTTGGGCTAGGGTTCTGGTTCAAATTCACCCCAGAAAATAGGACACTCCCAACTTTTATCCCTCCTTTGCAATTCTCCAAGCACTATGAGTTTGATAAGACTATGATGGAAAATTCTACCCTGCACCTTGCTAGGTTTGTCTTTGACCTGGATTGCTTTGAGAAAATGTTGCCACTTTTCTTCCAAGTAGGATATAGGGATATATTTCTTCCAAGTAATACATTTGTTCTAAAGCTTGAGATAAGACCTGAACTCAATGTATTTAGTAATGGTTCATTTGAACCATATTTCACCAGTCCTAGGAATCTTTGTTGCTGCTGCAAAAATGGCTTCATTAACCTGTAACTCAATTGTTCCCACTTTTGCCTTGGCTCCATCAAAGGTTAAGGAAAATGCCTCAGCAACTCCTTGGTGAAAACCTTGTAGTTTTTCACAGTATCTGTAGCAACCAGCATCTCTAAACATCTAGCAAATATCAGGGTGAGATTCCAGATATGTTATGTCATTGAGCTCCTTCCTGAGCAGAGCTCCTCCCTTCTTCATCTGCAAAACAAATTTCAACACCTACAATACAATGGAAATGGGCTTGGGGAGACAAAAAGTGTTGATGGAGGATGAATTAAGGCTCAACAAAAGAAAATGTGGGATATGATGGAGATATTTCAATGGAAGACTAGCTTTTGAAATACATTTGGCAAATAAAGGGTTTCAAATCATGATGGTAATTCAATATTCGTCTAGGAGCGTAAAAAGTGGGCCATGTGATCAATTAAGTGAAAGAAAGAGTGGCTAAGGATATTAGATTATGGAAGATCCGGAATAATGGTGAGAGTCTTAGATTTGATAGGTTTACGGTTAAACAAACACCATCAAAAATCATTATAACCAAACATGGATCGCCTAGATCACGATCTGATCTCCTTTAATCCTTTTCAACAGCACTTGCGATGAGATGGCGTGTACTACTGATGATTTGAGAGTCCAATGGGACAGGCCAATCGTTGGATAAATTCTGCATTTCAGCATCTTAGAGCACCTCACACATGTTGTTTTTTCTGCTGAAAATGACAGCTTTCGACAGCTTAGAATGTTTTGAAAAATGGCCCTTAGCTGCCAAAAGTGAAATTTTGAATTTTTTCTAATAAAAGTACAGACTCATCACTTTTTGAAAAGACATGTCTAAAACTTAATTTAAAGACTTTTTCACTTAAAATTCAAAGATGCTTCATCTAATGACCATCCTATCACCTAATGTCATAAAATTGGAAAATTTATTTGAGGAGATAATCAAGCCAGCAAGCCAGGAATTTCATCACGAAACCCATAAATAATATATGAATCATCAGATCTCCTACCGTTATAGGACACTAACAGGTGGTTGGGTGTGTTGTAGTCAGATTAAGTGGCATAGCCTCGCCTATGGGTGGTAGGGTATGTTATAGATTGGTATCATATCTACAGATTGAAACATCGGGCCAGTTTGGGCTGGATCTGTTGGTCGGATGTTATGGTTAAGATCGAGTACACACCTTGATATCAAAAAGCTCAGGAGGAATGGTGTTGCAGAGATCATGCAGAATCCATAGCATCATATATCCTTTGTAAAGGATCATAGAGTCATGACCATCCCTTTTGAAATTAGGAGCAATCACTACCGTGGGCTCAAGGGAGTTCTGGATGGTCGGATNGAATAGAGGTCGTCTGATGAAGCAGAAAAAAGAGGAAGGGTAATATTAAGTTCCATCCATTAGATCTAGCTGGTCTATCTTCAACCATCGATCGAATCCAAGCAAGAAAGGAAGACCTTAAGAACTTATCTGCTTCAATGATCTTGGTAGGCAGGCAAGGCCTGAATTATCGAAGATTAGAGTCGTGAAGCCCCATCAGTCATCTGATCTAATGGGAGGCACGGAGGGATCTCCATTGTTGATTGTGGTCAACTGGCATTGAACACTTCAGGATTTTTCACTCCGAGAGTTTTAAACTTTGATGAATTGTTACAGCTCGCAGCCCCAGAGCGTCGAAGTCCCGAAATCCCCATTAACCTTTAGATTGAGGGGAGGACTTTGAGACTATTGTGGGTCGTCATATCTAGTCATAGTAGAAGGGTAGAAAAGTTTGGGCTTCAGAAATTCACCACTCTGATGAATACGAAGTAAGTTACAGAGAAAAACCCTGGAGCGTCGAAGCCCCAAAGTGTCTAATTCACGAAGGTGTAAAATCGTGAAGTCACATGGGCCATCATATTTGGAGTTGTGATTGTGGATCGTCCGTGTGGTTGATGACGTGGCTTGTGCCATGTGGTAGGGGGTTGTGTGGGGACACGTGTCACCAAGATTCAACACCTTTTGGACCCTGATTTGTTTTTTTTTTAGTAATAGGTGGCACATGTTCCACGGGTCCACGTAACCCTAAGTGACATCATCATGTCATGTCATATCTGGGAGCATGTGACTCTAGCGGTATCCAAGTTTTTTTCAGTAAAAAGTGTCGAAGCCCGAAGTCGTGAAGGCACGCAGACTGTTGATCTGAGATCCCTTCAGGGCCTCTCTCGACCATTGGATCAAGAAGGAGGAGCAGTGTAAGTACTTTGGAGGATTGTCACTCCGAGGGAATTGAGAGAGAGACACAGGAACTGAATGTCCCAGAGCCCTGGAGCACCGAATTTATGAATTGGTGGGGAGTTGTCCATATCAACATTTGATTAAGTCACAACCGTTGATTTTCATCGAAGCCTCCAGATGGGGGCAAGACCATCCATTCAGTAGGAGATTAAATCTCGACCATCTGATTTTTGGTGGTGGAGTTAGTGAAGACTTCGGCACAGTTTAACTCTAGGAGAAACAAGAGATTGACAAGGGAGAATAGTCGAGGTCAAAGTCCGGAGGACTTGGTCCTAGTGTCGGTCTCATGGTAAGGTAAAAAGGGCCTGGGAGGTAACCCAACCCTCGGTTATTTTGTTCACACAAGCTCCCATGTGGAATAACATAGAGTGAGGAAATAAGGAAGGATTAAGCTCATGGTTTCGAGTTGTGGTCACCTAGGGGTGTGGTTTGAAGGAAGCACCTATGTAGAATTGAATTATGTATCAGCTAAAGGATAACAAGGAAGTGTTATATGATGGAGAATGATAATATGTTCTTCATGAAATGAGAAGAAAAAGGACATGTAGCATTGTTGGCAAAAAATATTTCTCAATATGAATAATTCTAACAAAATGGGTGCTTGCACATTTTGCAGAATTAAGGGGTTTAAACATATCAGTTCAGAGTGCGTATTCAATAAATGGAAGAAGGAGAGGGATATTCCAAGCATGATAAGGAGGCCAAAGGTCAAAATATCAGAGTTGGTAATGCAGAGATAGAATCCAATAGACACTAGGCTAGAGGGGAGCAAGAAAGATTGTTAGAGACTGTGAGAATCCTGAAAATAGAATTGCAAAGTTACAAAGTAGACAATGAGAGACTAATGAGAGAAAAAAATCAGGTTAATGCTCAAGTAATGAAAATCTTAAATCATTTGTAGAGGTAAACAAAGAATGGATCAAACTCAAAACAGAAGGAAGAGGGAAGATGGCATGAAAGAATAGATGACCGCAGAAGAATTGGTTATTCAAGAAGTTCTAGTAGAACTCATAGGCATCACTCACCTCCCTATCCAGCAAGGAAATTTTATGCATCTGAATATTCCATAAGTATTCCAAAGGTGTCTCTTGTTAGGCACCAAAGAAGAAGACATGAATTGGATGGTTTGCAAGGAGAGTTCAGGAAGCTTAAGCCACCATAATTTGATGGTGAAAGAGAAAGGGAAGACGATGTTGAGGCATGGTTGCTTGGACTCGGGAGGTATTTTTAATTGCATAACTACTCACCAAACCTAGAAGCTAGAATTTCCACATACCATTTACTTAGGAAGGTTGTTATGTGGTGGGATCATCTGAAGCAAGTTAAGCACATTAATGAGAATAGGATCACTTGGAAGAATTTCAAGAAATATTTTCATAAGGAGTACCTTTCATAACACTTCTATGAAAAGAAGATGCAGGAGTTCTTTGAACTTAGGCTAGGAAGCATGACCATGGAAAAGTATGAAAGGAAGTTATTGGGGTTGCTAAAGTATGTGGGTTTTTTTAAATATGAGAAGGTAAAAGTACAGAGGTTTTTAAGTGGATTACCATCCTTTTATAAAGAGAGGATTCAATATGATGAACCTAGGACTTTGACTGAGACATCAGGAAGGATAAATACCCATATGAGAAAGGAAAAGGTAGAGAGTCCATGCAGAAATCTTGGAAGGATAAGAAGAAGGAGAAATATGATCAGAGGAGGAAGGGATTCAAACCTCCTTTCAATAGAAATAGCCCTAATAAAAATCATCAAGACCAGTATGCTAGGTATGAATCCAAGAGAAAAGATGCCTTGGGAAAAATGGAAATACCATCAATCCAATGTTGGGGATGCAAAGAAGATCACTTGTACAAGGATTTCCCTCATAGAA
>JASDQU010014312.1:151904-166647 GCA_032191745.1 Picea mariana
TGAATAACTTTCGGTGCTACAAGAATTTGAAGATGTATTCCAAGAAATACCAGGGTTGCCACCAAAAAGGGGGATAGATTTCTCTATTGATTTAGTGTCGGGAGCTGCCTCGGTGTCAAAAACACCTTACATAATGATTACATTAGAGTTGAAAGAATTACAAATGCAGTTGGAAGAATTGTTGAAGAAAGGATACATACGTCCAAGTGTTTCACCTTAGGGAGCACCAATACTCTTTGTCAAAAATAAGGATGGAACTTTGAGGTTGTCTATTGACTTTTGATAGATGAATAAGTCCACTATAAATAACAAGTACCCTATACCCATAATTGATGACCTCTTTGATAAGCTAAGAGGGGAAATATATATTTTCAAAGATAGACTTGAGATCAGGGTACCATCAGCTAAGAATCAAGGAATAAGACATCAATAAGATAGCCTTTAGAACTAGGTATGGGCACTATGAGTTTGTAGTGGTGCCATTTGGATTGTCCAATGCACCAAGTGTCTATATGTGCTTAATGAATGGCATATTCAGATATTACTTGGATAAGTTTGTCATAGTATTCTTGGATGAAATACTTATCTATTTGTCATAGTATTCCTGGATGAAATACTTATCTATTCTAAGTCTGAGGAAGAGCATGAACATCACCTAAGAATGGTATTGCAAGTGCTGAGATAACATCAGTTGTATGCCAAGTTGAGTAAGTGTTCTTTTTACCAAGAACAGATCCATTACTTGGCACACATTATTTCATAACAAGGTATAGTAGTAGATCCAGAGAAGATTGAAGCCATTAGAGGATGGCCAGCACCCAGGAATGTTTCATAAGTCATATCTTTTATGGGATTAGTTGGGTACTATAGAAGGTTTATAGTAGGGTTCTCTAAGATTTCTCATCCCATCACTTCTTTGCAAAAGAAGAGAATTAAATTTGAATGGACAACAAAGTGTGAAGAGAACTTTAATTTTTTGAAGGAATTACTTACTAGTGCTCCTATTTTAAAGATCGTTGACCCAAGTGAAAGTTTTGTGGTATGTACAGATGCATGCAAGGAAGGAATTGGTGGAGTCATCACTCAAAATGGACATGTCATTGGTTATGAGTCCAGAAAGCTCAAAGAACATGAGAGGAACTATGCCACACATGACTTGGAACTTGCTACGATTGTTCACACATTGAATATGTGGAGGCATTATCTCATGGGGAAGATATTTGAATTAAGAACAAACCATAGTGGTCTGAAATATCTTTTTGAACAGCCAAATTTGAATGCGAGACAAACGATATGGTTGGAATTTTTAAGTGAATACGAATTTGACATCAAGCATATCAAAGGAAAAGAAAATAAAGTTGTCGATGTGCTTAGTAGAAGAGTACATATCATGCATGTTATATTTGTTAGTATGCATCAGTCGGATTTAAAGAGCAAAATTTTAGATGTTGTCACAGATCAGCATTACCTACAAGTAAAAGAAATCTTACAACAAGGAAATTCACAACATAAAATGAAAGAGTATGAAATGAAGGAAGATGGATTACTTATGCATAAAAATAGAATTTATGTTCGTATTTCCGGAGAACTTAGGAATTTGGTATTAAAAGCAATGCATAATGTTCCAAATGTCGGGCATCCCAGTTACGAGAAAATAATTGCAACAATAAGAAGCCAATTCTTTTTTCCATGAATGAAAAGAGATGTTGTTGAGTACATTGTCGAGTGTATGGAATGTCAAAGAGTGACGGCTGAGCATAGGCACCCAGTGGGGTTGCTACATCCATTACCAATTCCAAAGAAGAAGTGGGAAGTGGTAACCATGGATTTTATAACTAAATTTCCTAGGAAAACAAGACAACATGATTCAATGATGGTTGTAGTTGATAAATTGAAAAAGGTTTCTCATTTTGTTCCTGTGAAAATGACTCATAAAACAGCTAATATTGTAGAAATTTACATGAGGGGTATTTCTAGGTTGCATGGGATACCTAAGACAATTGTCTCAGACAGATATACAAAGTTTACTTCAAATTTCTAGAGAGGATTGTTTAAAGGATTTGGTACAAATCTGAACTTTAGCACAACATACCATCCATAGTCAGATGGGTAGACAGAGAGAGTTAACTGAGTAATTGAAGACATGTTGAGAATGTATGTGATGGATAAGCCATCTAAGTGGGAGGATTATTTGCACTTGGTTGAGTTTTCCTATAATAACAGGTATCAAGCTTCATTGAAAATGATCCCAGTGAGTTGGGACAACCCAGCAGACAGAGTGGTACTTGGGCCAGAATTGCTCAAGGATATGGAAGACTAGATGGTTAGAATTAAGTAGAATTTAAAGGAAGCTCAAGATAGACAAAAAATTTATGCAGATAAGAACAGGATATCTAGAGAATTTAAAGTGGGGGAGCATGTTCTTTTAAAAGTGAAGCCCAAGAAGAGCTCTTTGAATTTGGGTAGTTGTACAAAGCTAGCAGCCAGATTTTGTGGTCCATTTGAGATATTGGATGGAATAGGACCATTTTCATAAATGCTTTCATTGCCTGCTTCCATAAATGTGCAAAATGTATTTCATGTCTCTTTTCTTAAAAAATATGTACATGATCCTAACCATGTTATTGATTGGCATCTGATTCAGGTAGAGATAAAGGGAGACTTTCAAGTCCAGCCAATGAAAATATTGGAAATAAAATTCAAAATGGTCCAGAGCCGAGTTATAGAGCTGGTAAAATTCCAGTGGACCTACTATGGTCCTAAGGATGTTACTTGGGAGCATGAAGATTCCATGCAGGCAGAGTACCCGCAACTTTTCAAATAAATTTTGAAATTTTGATTTATATTGTGTATATGCACTGAGGATAGTGCCAAAATAAGGGGGAGGGGATGTAACACCTCAGGTTTTGAGCCCCATATTAAATAATGTATTTTATTAATCCATGAAAGGATAAAGTGCCCAAACAATTGAAAAAGGCCATTGTTCCTAGGAAATGTAATGTTTGGATCATTATTAATAATAAATACATCGATGGTTGCTAGACGGACAAGGACAAGAGTTATAGGGGGATATGATTCCAAAATAGAGGGGGATTGAGGGGATAAGTATTTGTTTGATATTTTATTTACCCGTTTTGTTTTAATGGAGAATAACACTTAAATGAGCTTCTTGGGGAGAAGGCCAAGTGGTTCNTCTTCTACTCCACTCATACACTCACTCACTCAATTTCTCATTGTTCACACCCTTCATTTTATTCTCACTCCCTTCACTCTTTCACCCACTCGTCCTTCCTCATTCGTGTCTTGGCTTGGGAAAGGAAAACGAAATGTTGGAAAGGAGCCATGGTTTTTTGGTTGTAAAGAATGTTGGTGTATTCCAGCCATGAATCAAGGCCTTCATGTCTAAGATGCTTCGGCCTATTTTTAGTTTCTCACAACTACGAATCTTGAGAGTCCTAGCATGGAGATTCTGGACCAGTTGCATAGGAACCCTAGAAGGAGATGGATAGTCTGAGGGACTGTGTGGAAGAGAAGGGGTTCCATTATCTTGGATTGTGTAGGATGCATAGAAGAGAGCTAGTGTACTTTGGATTGATGTGGGTACTGAGAATCCTTGTTACACATGATTTTGGTCACTTGGGTGATGTCTCAACAGTGAGACTCTATTTGGTCCATCAAGAGGAATTGGATCTTCTTCATGCAAGTACAGAGAAAGTGTGTGTGTTGGAACCAAGGGTCACTGAAAGGAATCTTGTGACATCAAGGCGATCAAGTTGTTTCTTCTAATTTCAATTAATATGATACAGCGGCATGTCCCTTTCCCATAAAGTCACTCTTACTTTATTGTGTAACTCCTTGATCATATGCATAAGTTGACATTGAATATACTTTGCTATCTTCACTTTGGTTGGTTTGTGTTGTCTTGGACTTGACTTCACGAGAGCACCGGAGCGAAGCGGGAACAACAGAGACCTAGGGAAGCGATATCAAGGTATGTCACTTATTCCTTCTCATTAGTAGATTCGATGACTACAAATTAGGGAAAGAGTTGTGTCCTGTCCTGTTTTGTTCTAGATCCAGGTGGATCTAGGGAGATTTGTTAGTGTCTGCACCTACCGATTTCTCCGATAACAAAATTGGCGACTCCATTGGGGGCATGAAGAAAATAATGAGGTGGCATCCGAATGGTTTGGATCTTACTCTCTTTCATGATATAGTGGGATCATCCTAACCTCCTCACCTTATCCTCTTTAGCTTATAAAAGGAGAGGAACTCTCATGGAGAAGGGCTAAGTTGGATTAGGCTTGGAATTATTAGCTTGGTTGGAGTGTCTTTGAGTTTTGCCTTTGTCAAGATAGATTGTGAATATTATCAGATCTATGCTCTCGGAATTCTTGAAGTGGAAGTGTGTGGGGAATGAAGGACAGTTGGAAGGAACCTTACAACATTATGGCCACGGTTGTAATCTCTCTTTCACATTTAATATGATACAGTAATACGATTCTTTCCTATAAATCTTGTTGTGTTTTATTGTATGATTCCTTGATCACATACATAGGTTTATATTGAGTTTATGCTATTACTATCACTTTGGTTGGTTGCGTTCTTTCACAGGTTCATCATTGTATGAGTGTTGGAACAAAGCTAGGATGGTGATAGCGAGAGGAAGCGATGTTTAAACGATATGTCACCTATCCCTCTTTAGTTAGTAAATTCAATATTTAAAACTTAAGGAAAGCGTCATGTTCTAGTGTGTTTTGTTCTAGGTCTAGGTGGATCTAGGGAGATCAGTTAGTGTCCGCACCTACCAATTTATCCGATAACAATCATGTGAGAGCTTGAGTGCTGAATGTTTTGGGAAGCTGAGTGACACTCTGGAATTGTTCTTGTGGATTCATATCCCTGGCTCGGGGGTGACATTGTTGTTGAGATTTGGAACAACAATTTCTACGGTTGGGTGTAACGTCCTTGGTCTACATCCAGTTGGTGTCTTATTTTCATTAAATATAAGTGTTCTTTGTTATGGTTATTTACATGTGTATGATTTATTCTGATGTGTATTTATTTATCTTTGAGTTTAATATTTGGAATATGCATGCTTGTTCATTATTGTTGTGCATGACTTAGTTTATGTTGTGGCATGAATATTTATTTCCGCATGTGGTTTTCATGTCTCTTGATTAACTTAGAAGTGATCTAAATTGGGATAAGTCACTGTGAAGTGAGTCCCTAGACTGCAGCATGCCTCGCCTGTGGGTGGCTCGGTGTGTTGCAGTCAGATTAAGTGGTGTAGCCTCGCATGTGGGTGGCAGGGCATGTTACATCAACTCTCCTCGAGGGATTGAAAGAGAGAATTGACTAGGATTTTCAACACTTTGGAAGCCACTATAGGGGAGTGTTGAATCCTAGAAGTGGTTAAAAACGAATAAAAATTTTCCCATATTCAATGAATAGTAGGCTACTAACTTTGTACACTTCCCAGTGAAGATGAGGGAAAAGGAAGAGTTCAAATAACAACCAAATAACCAGAAATTTCAAGCAAGAAACAAAATTCAAGAGAGATAGAAACCAAGGAAAAAATCAAAGTTACTCCCTAGTATGGTCGCCATTTTTTTGTTGTGGTGAATTCCCCCTGTGGATAGGTGAAATTTACCTTTGATTGAGTTTCCTTCGATCCAAGACAGAAGGAAATAAAATGGACACTAACTTCCCCCCTTTTAACCTATTATATGTTTTCATGCATGAAATCAAGAGAGAGCGAGGTAGAGAGAGAGAGAGAGAGATGGATTACCTCTTTCTTGTAGGTTGTCCTCGTTGCTCCAACTATTAGAATTGATCTCCAAGCTCCTGATGTGGAAGAACCTCCTGCAAGAGATGAGACAACTCTCTTTTTCTACTATATATCATTAGATAATAGTAAATCTATCTATGCATAATATAAACAAATACAAACATTCATGCAATGATCTGAACAAGATACAATTAAGGGAATAGGCCAAGTTTCATATTAATAATGGAAAACATGGAAAAACTTACAACTGTGTGATGTTGTGCTAGAGTTCCTCCAAAATTTTCCTTTCGATCCCCTTCGTACATTTCCAGATGATAGGTATGATTATATGGAATACCTCCCCCCTTCACCTTAGAATTTCCTCCTTGTATAGGAGTTGGAGGCTTAACCACCATGGAGTATTTTGGGAAATGGTTGAGGATTTAGCTCCATAAGTTGGGATTTGTCTTATCTCATGGATATTGAGTTTTCTTAATATGGATCCACGATATATGACTCGAATCCTTGACCCAAACTAACCTCCTTCTCTTGAAAATGACCCTTAGAATAAGGTGGGATAGTTGTAACCTCCTCTAACCACTTCAATGCTCCCCCAACACTAATCACAGGGCATTGACAATGCTCCCTTATAACTGAGAAAGAAGTGTTGACAAGAGTTAAATGCTCCCTATACATGGGTAGGGGAGTGTTGACATTCAAACATGGCCAAAATATCAAGGTAAAAGACATTATTTTGACCTTCTCATGATGGATTTCTTCTTCAATTTTTCTAGGGATTATGGCATACACTTTCTCATGGTGAGATTGCGACACTTAGTAGAATGTGATACATAAGAATGACACTTAGTAGTGTTAGAATTTGGTATGTAACACCCCCCAAACAAGGGGGAGCTAAGCCCCCCGCCCCCCCCCGCACGTGCCCGGTGCAACGCAAACACTATTTCTAGTCGTGCAAATAATATAACACATACCCAACACAACTCTTCAAGTTCCCTACACCAAGATCTAGACATAACCTCTACAAATATTCAAGTTTGTTATAATAAGGGCGCCATGCCCCTACACTTCCTTCAAGTATTACCAATTGGTATGTACTAGGGGTGTGATTTTACCACATGCCTTTCAAGTATCATTTTTCAATGATGGGGGGTGGTGTCATGGTTGGGACATAACCAACCCCACTCATTCACCACTAGTGAGAGACTAATGTTGATTGAAGAATAAGAATTGACACCTTATTTATGTTCCCTTAGAGAGACCTTGTAAGTGGTTGAATCCACGGCCTACTCTTATGACAATATGTGACTTCCAGGAAAAAACATTAGAACATATGCTTTTCAACCCATTGCACAACAAGGAGGCCAATGAATAGGAATAACAACCTAGACCTCCTCTCCTTGATCATACTCATCGTGTCTCATATCATCATACAAACCTTTTCCCATGTGTAAGTGTAATTGGTAAATGTTCCTTGTCTTTGCACACATCTAGAGACAATATATCAAATAGCACTCTCCTACAATGAGCATGGATAAGCAATAAACAATATCATATACATGTCTATAATACATAACTCGACCCCATTATGGGTCCACATATCTTTATTGAATTCAGAGTCCAATCCACATGTGGTTGTTCCTAATGCACTTGAAAATTTACCATTAGTAGCATCATATAACGTAATATATTTCATCATGTAACCATATGTTCATTTTCAATATTCCATAGCACCACAAGAATATTAAAGCTAAAAGATATGTGTACATATCAAACAATAATCACAAAAAATTAGATAAAAGGTCTAAATCATATCATCCATAAATGTATCTGTCAACCAACCATGTCATTCTTGTAATCAAAATGTAATATGTAGCTGGTAAGCTATAGGAAATTAATTAGTTTTAAAAATTTTAATTTAAGATTATTTTTGCATGTAATGGACCTCAGCTAGGCTGGGGAATGTTACAAATTGGTATGAGATCTTTTGGCTCAACACTAGACCTATATGGGCCAAGAACCAATGTGAATTTGGTAAAAAATCATTGTTACAAACTTGTTCTCTGATGGATTTGGGGAAAACGATGAATTCCAGAGTGAAATCCCCAAATTTATAAACCATTTAGCTTGAAATTTCCACAAAACGATCTTAGTGGTGATCAATGGTGTAAATCTGTAGACTTGCAGAGTTAAAATTCGACTTGGAAGGTCGAATTTCATGTTTTAAGGGTCATTGTTGAATTGGGTGAAGTTTTATGAATCAACGGTCGATATCACGTTTGATTTTGAGATCAAAAACCCAGATTCATCATGAATAGATTTAAAAACATATAATGTTTTTCAAATTTTGGCAAGGTCTAGCATATCAAGGATCTAGATTCATTTTCAGAGGTTTGCGAAGTGGAGAAAATCGATGGTTTGGACTAGTTTTAGGAGGATGGAAAAATGAATTTGATTGATGTTCAATCATCTTGGCTTGGCGATCGACGACCCAGATTCATTTTTTTTGGTAGAAAATTTGCTAAGTATCGGGAGTCAACGAAAATTCGTGAATAAGTTAAATAACCAAAAGATAACTCTGACGGTCGATGGCTAGTGATCATATCAACCGAATGGACTAATTCGTTGGTTCAGTAAGAGAAATCATTGACGATCAATGGTTAGGTCGACCATTTTAGCAATGTGTTCTCTTAGCAAGAGTAATCACTGATCCTCGATGGTCGATAATCAGGTCGGCCAATTCGGCGAGGTGTTTGGATCACCCAAGGGAAATTGTTGATCGTCGATGAATAAAAGAGGAGGATGATGTGTCATTAGATGTCATCATCCATGTGTCATGCCACCTCATCTAATTTTACACCTTAGGATGATGTCTCATGCCAGATCGACATGATCCACGTGTCAAGCCATGTTAGTCAAGAAATGGTCGATGGCGGATGATCGAGTCGATCGGATTGGTAACGTTTTTTTGTATGCCAACAGAAATGGTTGATGGTTGATGATTAGGTCGGTCATTTTTGTGAATTTTTTTCACATTCCAATAGGAAGGGGCGATATTCGATGGTCAATTCGAATGGTTTACTGATGTCTTGCAAGTCAGTTTCCAAAGGAAAGGATCGATGGTTGATGGTTGGGCCGACAATTTTGGCAAGGTGTTGCATGCCTCCAAAAGAAAACATCGATCATCAATAGAGTTCAGATCAACAGCTAAGATTTCTCCTTATTTCAAGACCAACAGATAGGATTAAAAGGTTGTTATAATAGTAAAACAATCAATTTTCTATGAAATTTTAAGTTTTTGAAGGTCATAAACTTGTGGGGTGATTTTGAGGCCCTAAATGATGTTTTTAAGAAGTCAATTTTTATGAGAACAGAGTGTACCTTTGGAACACCTTGCCTTTGTAGCTTAAATAAAAAAACTTGGAGAGAGATTTCCAATGAGCTACTTTGGACTTGTCAGTTGTGTCAGACAGTTGTCCATAGATTATCATGACAATGAGATGCGCTACTATGACAATGGACCTAGACCAGTGTCTGACACGGCCACTTATCAATCTTGAATCTCTTCTTAGTCTTGAAAATGATTTTTCTTCCCTTTTCTCAACAATCTGAATATGCATGGGAGAATTCTTGATTTCTTCAATCAATTTTTTTTACAATTTATATTCTTCTCATTCTCGCGTCATTATCTTTATTAGTTAATCACTTACTACTATGAGGATTACCTTTCTTTTTCAAGCTTGAGCTCTATATTCCTCCTCTAAAGTCATAGGTTGGTTTCCTCAATTTGCTTGATGGTCCTACTGAAAACATGAAGAGGTTTGTAGTCTTGGATTCCCTAGTTAACATGTCAACAAGACAATTTAAGTGACCAGGTTTATGTTTCACACTAAAATCAAATTTATCTAACCATCAAATCCATTTATGAATCCTTGAATGAGATTTAGTATGAAGTTTTTCATATTTCATCATTCCAGGAAACATTTTCAAATCTGATCTAATTAAGAAATGCATAGGTTTAAGATAAAGCCTGGAATGGAACACAATATTCTTGACTGCAAGAAGCTCTTTATGGCCAGAAGGATAGTTGAGTTCTACTCCATGGAAGGAACCTGACACATATGAGAATATTTTCTCAACCCCATTAATTTCTTCGATCAGTACACCATCCCATGTACTATTGGATGCATCTATATCTTCAATGTAATGTCCTTCTCCAATAGGTAGAGACAATGATGGAAAAGATTGAAATTTTTCTCTAATTCTCTTGACGTCTCGGTCATGGCATTAGTCCAAGTTGGAGGATGTTTCTTTAATATTTTTTTGCAGAATAAGAATGTATTCGGCTTGTCCTTTGTAGAAAGTTTGAAAATAGTTTAGGCTTCCTAAAAACCTCTGCAACTTGGTTTTATCAAGAATAACATCAAGAAATTCTATAAAATATTTCAAAATATGGTCTTGAAGAATTACCTGACCTTTTGTTTTCTTAAAATCAAGAAATTCAATCTCAGTTTTCCCAATCTCCATTTTTTTTTGACAAAACCAAGCCATGATTAAACACCAAATCATAAAACTGTTATAGATGCTTGAGTTATTCCTTCCAATGGTAATGGACATGAGGGACAACAAAGGTATTTTTGTGTTTTTCTTTTGGAGTTATATTGATCTAGTAAAAACTAGACTTCAAATAAAATTTACTGAATATAGTCTTTCCTTTCATCCTTTGTAACCATGAGCTTTTATTAGGAAGAGGATACCTGGTGTTCTAGAGTACTTTTTTTAGTGGCTTGAAGTTCACCACTAACATCATCTTTCTTCTCTTCTATTCTGAATGATTATTTACATAAAAGCCTCTACATGCCCATGCACTCTTGGATGGATCTATCAATCCTTTTTGCAAGAGATCATTGATTTCCTAGTCTGGATCTGTGTAGGACTCATTCAGGTTGTTGATTCCTTCTATGGATTTATATTGGCTATAGGATCATAGAGAAGAGATACAAAATATATTTCCTTGTGCCAAAAGGAATTAGGGGACTCTGAAGTATAGTATTTCATGAGTTTTTCAATAATCTCTTTCAACATATTTTCCCCATGTATCTGAGCATAACATATACTTGTTTCCATCACATTCAAGTTTCTTGATGAAGGAACTTGTTTAGAGAGTTTTTCAGTAATTTCTTTCAACATCTCTTCCCCATGTATCTGAGCATAACAGATACTTTTTTCCATCTTCTTCAAGTTTCTTGATGACATAACTTGTTTAGAAGCTTTTTGTTGTTCTTTCTCTCTGCTTCCAGATTTTCCTTCAGTGAACATAGGATTTTGGACTTTCATCCCATTCAAGTAAAACTAAAAAATATTTTATTTCTTATTTATTGTCATGGGATCTATTAATTCAAGGAATTATACACCATAATGCATTCATCGGCAATTTGATTTACAAAATGAAATGAAATCTTAAAAGATTGCTTACCAACTTTTAGTGGAAATTTTTATGCATGTCCTTGTATGGGTACTTCTGCACCATATATTTATTTTCCTGACATGGTAGGTATTTCCCAATAGAATTATGGAATCACATTTATTCTCAGCAGGTTCAATTGGAAACCAGAATCAACTAACAAGACAACTTCATATGGCTTATCTCAGGCGGACATAATGTAACCTTCATGTAAAACTTAGTTCCTCCAAATGATAGTAATGTGGGATTTAGTTTGGGATTTTCTGGGGAACTAGGTTTTGAATCTTCTTCTTCTTCAAAAGAATTGGAAGACTCTTTAGAAGAGTTATCAGACTCTTTTTCTTTCTTTTTCTTGGAATGCTTCTTTTTATATCCTTTTGGTGTAGTTATTTCATCTTTGCACACTCTAGATAATTCATCTTTTGATGAATTGTTTCTGTCACTTCTTATTTATTCTATGGAGAGTTTGATCCTTTTAATGATCTCCAAAGTGATTTGCAAAATATGTTTTTGTTCTGTCAACTGAAGTTTCAACAACTTTTCTCTATCCTTTCCGAAGTTTTATCTATCTTTATGATGCTCTATGTTATCCCCATTTTATGGGATAATTAAGGCGATCGTGTCTCGAGGCCCTTAGGTTGCAGATATGGATTTTTGGGAGACTACATGACCAACAGTGTCCACTTTCACATACATAATCCCTCTCTATCACCACCTTCTGATCCATTGTTAGCGCATCAACCACACCAGCTAGCTTCTAGAAGGAATATGGGTCTTTCTCCATGTGGTACAAGTTAGGAATTGTGGCAGGTAATCACCCTAATATTCAAGGCAATTAAGCATGTTGTATTTGAGCTACTTTTGATTATAGAGCGCCTACTTGGACATTATTCTTTTGACCTTGTTTCACCTTGGTGAGTGTCATAGATTTCCTAGTAAGTGGCCAAAATTTGGGGAAGGTTTGTGAATGGGGGTCCCTTGATGGGTTATCATACCATTCCCAACCATACTTAACCCTTTATGCTCATTAAAATCCCACCATATTGTCCTCTTCTAGGTCCTTTGACTTTAGTGACCTAAGAAGGGCATGTACCTCATTTCATGGGAAGAAGGGGTCAAAGGCCCAGAGGGATTGATGTTGGTTAAAAAGATAAAATCCTAAATATAGACCTTCCAGATGCTTCGCCCAAGGATCCCCGATAAATCAATGAAACGCTTCCCTATAAGAAATGGGGGACCTACCAAAATAAATGATAGTGAATTCTTAAGGGGTTAGTTCGAGGATGGGAGGTCTCAACATGATCCATCATATCATGATCATAGGTATTTAATGGTATGAAATTACCATCATCTGGTCACCAAGCTAGGGTAGTGTCTCTCAATTACACAATTGAGAGAAAGGGGGTCTCATCACAAGCAATCCTTCTCATTTCCATGAGGTATTTATGAATGGCATTTTTATTATCTGGACACCAAGCCAGGATAGTGCCCTTTAACTTGTTCCTTAAAACATGAAAGAAATAACAAGGAATAATGGCAAGAAGATGGGCTTGGAAAAATTGCATCGCAAATGAAGGTGCCACACACCCTCTACGAAGGCACCCATAAATGAGATAATAAGAGCCCTTGTATGTCATGAAACTCATTAACCTGTGAAGTCTAAACCCCTTCCATCTCATCATCCATTACATAACCTTGAAATTCCATCCTTGGGAGCATGCCCTACTTGAGGGATTTGTTCTACCCAATAGGACTTCTATGACATCCCTCCCATACTTAAATTTGGTCAATTGTATATGGTTTTTGAGATTTTTTTTAATTTGATGAAGTATTTTTGAAGCAAATGTTTAGGTGCCTCTCTTATTAGATGTGGAACATGCAGGAACATGCTTGGTGGCCAGTTTTGGAAGAGAAATCCTAGATTTGGCTTCCATGGGGCAAGGATCCCACAAGTTGGATGATGTAGGCCTACACGTTGGATCATAGATACATGACTTTGGAGGCCTAGAAGACATCATGGATGATCTTACCTAGCCCCTAGTACCCAAATGACATTCCTAGGAGAGACAAAATGTCACCTCCTTGAGGGTTGATGTCATGAAGGGGCTAGGATTTGGTGGTGATGGGGTTATTGCACATTGAAACTTGGAATGATTTAACTGGAGAAGACATGGATTGACCAAGCACATGAAGAGGAGGCTCAAGGAGCCTCAACGACCTCTTTCTTCTTCTCCAATGACTTGGAAAAGTGTCAAAACATACCCTAAAGGGGTGATGTCATCTTAATTTTAGGGTTTCTAATGTGTTAAAGTGAAAATTAATTATTATTATTCGATTCAAGGGGTAAGATACAGATTTTTGACCCCTTATATTATGTTTTACCCTTGCTAAGTGGAAAAACTATGTGTTAGCCATTTTGTATAAATAGAGATCATGTGAATCTCTTTTGATAACATAATTCTCCCATTGTGAGAGGTACTTGGTTGAAATTTCTGCCCTCTTTGAGCAATATCTATCTCTTATGCTATTTTTTATGGCCTCTCTTTACTATTGGATGGATGTATTATGCGCTAGTTCTCTGGGAGGATTATTTTCTTGCTTATGGTGAAATTTTCTTGGTGAATTGGGGTTTCATCTTGTTAATGCTTCAACTTGGTAAGGATTTCATGGTTATTTCTCTCTTTTCTTAGTTGTAAGATTAATTTGATGACATATTTAGGAGTATAATGAAATATATCCCCCCTCCAATTCCATTTTTGTTGTTTTGAATAATCTATTGTACAAAGAATGCTAGAAGGAGTAAAAGGGTTTACACCCTCCTAGGTTTTCCTTGTTAGTTAGGGTTTTCCTTAGGGAGTAAAAAGGTTTACATCCCCAAGGAAGTAACTAATCCAACTTATTTTATCAAGAGAAACCATTTACCCAATGGTTAGATTCACTAGTTCAATTGAATTGGAGAAATAAAATCTTGCATTGGTAAATGTGAAATTTTGGAATTTTGAGATTGTCTAAATTGGAAAGTGATATTTGTGCCTAAGGAACCTTTGAGCCACTACGGAGTTTTTTATCTCCAATTATTTATTTATGTTGTTACAAATTAAAGATACAGTCATTAGGGCTGCAAAACCCCTAAAACAAATCTCTTAATAACTCACAAACCAACCGTCAGAAGTTGTTAAAACTTTGCTCCTATAATCTACTAGTTTGAGCGCACTTCTTGGGTGGATTGTTGGCAAGTTTTGGTGGTTGAATTATTTGTTGTGATAAATTTTTTGTTACATATATAAGTATGATAATTATCACTTCAATAACTTTTTATGACGGGCTTGCTTTTATGCTAAAGTCTTGCTCTTTCATTCTTGAGTTAAACTAGTCTTTACTAGCTTGTCTCTTGTTTATTCAACTAGAATTTTAGCACTTATTTTGTAGCTCTTATTATATTTTAAATGTTGATATATATCACTGATTGTTTCTGAATTTAGGGACAGAAA
>JASDQU010014313.1:3690-38178 GCA_032191745.1 Picea mariana
AAAATAGATTAGATTGTTTAATTTCAATAGTTTTTATCTCCTTTTCATAAAATATAAAAGACAAAAAGATATTCTTGGCTGTCTTAGGGCAGCGAACACATGAGTTTTGCAGGTTTTAATCAAATCTGTAGTTTGTCTATAGTGTACATTTATGAATAGGGAATAACCTGGTTGACAATTAAGCAGTTGATTTAAGTTAGTATCTTGTAAATATATAATATTTAGTAGCTCATACTTAGATTAGTATAGTTAAGTTAAGTTTATTTTATTAGTTTCTAGTTTCCTCTAATTTAGTTTGATTTCTTTTATTTAGTTAGTTAGTTTGTTTTAGTGTGTTTTATTAGTTTCTAGTTTCCTTAGTTTAGATTATTTAGCTTAAATCACCTTTCTCTTTGGTTTCCTTACGAGACCTTAGAGCGGCCAACGGAGCCGTTAAACTCGTCAGGGTGGTCCATACCAAACGGCTTGGGTTATTTAGACAACCCCGGACCGGTTCCACTCTCCCAGTTGACGGATGGACTGTTTCGCCCGTCAACAGTAGGTTCTGCTTTTTTTTCTTTAGTGGCTCTAATCCATCTACAAAAACTTCCCTAGGTTTCTTATGAGGGCTCTCAAGGTTGGAGGACACTTGGATAGGATCCAAAGCAGGTGGAGGTTTTTCATAAGGCTTGGATCTTATGCTCTGGGTACTTTTCCAAAAGGTTCTTTTACCAAATCGGTTGGCTCCCCTCTTATTTGTGGAATGATGGGAAAGTATTGCTGCATTACTTCTTGGATCTTTTTAGGTGTATGATCAAGAGAGAGTGAAGGCATTTGGGGGTTAACAATATGCTTCTTTTGGTCTTTTCTCTTGGAATTTTTAGCCGATGAAGAAGTAGGGATATCAACAAGATTTTGGTATTGTTCTGACAAAGAGAGGGTTTGTGCAAAGGTGTTTGGAGTTCTTAGAGAGAGAGGCTTGGATGGAGAGATATTTGTTAGGCTAAGTAGATTTTTGTCAATCTTAACTATCAAGTGAGGGTTTGCAAATTGGTAGATAAAGGCATCCCAATTTTTTATTTCTCTAGTTCGGCAAGAATGAGGAGTTTGATCAAGACATGGTGGAAGAGACTATTGTGGGGGTTAATCACATTCTTCCTCACTTGAGAGGACATCTTCTCCAATCTTTTGGGAAAATAGAAGGGGAAGTTCAAGTGTTTGTTGAACAGAAAATGAGCCAGCAATCTTAAATGACAAGCTTTGAAAGTAGAGTATCTACCTCCACATGTAATTAACCTTGTGATGATGATGAGGGGATTGATCAATTTCGCCTTTATCCACTCCTTAGAATACCCTTTTTCTCTTGAAATTCTCTCGAATTCGGTCTTAAACACCCTATTATAACTTGAGCATGGAAATTGGTGATTTTTGAACCATCTATCTCCCATTCTTGGGAGCTTTGTAGCTGCATCAATGGACTCTTCTGAAACTTCAAAGGTAAGAGACCCTACATGCGTTGTCTTACCATTGAAACTGACTGCAAATTGCATGGGGAGGCCATCATCGTGGTCCTGCAAGCTAGACAAAAATGGCCCCCAGCCTGCACGCAAAAACAGTTCTCTGCACTGTGAAAATTCAGGAATGGCAAACAAGTCTACATAGGAGGAGGGTTCATACCTCCTGGGCATTGTGACAGAGGTGAAATTTACCAAGCAAGGCCACAATCGAGCCAAACAGTGGCACGAATTGGGTACAGGTTGAATGCATTTTGAATAGGGGACAAAATGGCATAGGTTGGGTGTGACTTCTTAACGCAGGGGAGAGCAAATGGTAAGGGAGAATTGAGATAATAGAGTGCCCAACCTGATTTTGAATGCATCTATAGTGGAGTAGGTTACCCACATGTGCGTACGAGCTACCATGTGTGGGAATTTTCGAATTCAAAGGTTCATTTTTGGAGCAATGTAATGATGCATGGTTAGATCAATGTCAAAGTATTTTGACTTGGACATTTGATCATAAACATATGAATCATATTTAATCAATGCCTGCAACTAATTCAATTGAATGTAATTTATTTCCAGTTACAGGGAATCTAGGACAGTTACTGGTATGCAATTCACATGGCACTTCATTCGACACCTTATACGACATCTCATATGGCACTTCATACGGTACTTCATCCAGTACCTATGTGTTACGAGAATTTTCACCTTGTATAATGGATAGCCTACAAATTTGAAGTGTTTTTGACAATCACAATAGTTAATGAGTAGAGGCAGAATGCTCCATGCTCACTCAATCTTCTTGCATATGAATATAATGTCAAAAACCTACAATGAACAGGTTATAGCAAGCATAAAAATGTATTTTCAAACCTACAATATGCATCTTGTAATGAAATATAAACCGATAAAGAGTGGTCTGTTAAGTAACCGATAAAGAGTCGTCTATTAAGTATGTGTTCAATAATTTATATCGCATAGGAGTTAATCATTTCAAAAGTAACACGACTATTAATGTAATAACCAATTTCATAGAAATAATACAAAAATTCTTGCAAAAATCTACTTCTCTTGGCAATGATCATTTGTCGTCTCACGAACCCTTCCCCCACACCTAAGTATTATGACACCTCACAATCAAAAGTATAGGAAACTAGTTAGTATCCCCTAATAGCTGAATATTTATAGTATGTCAAGTGTAAAGATAAAATTTCATAGATTGGTTTGACGAGACAGGTAGGAGATGGCCCCACCTATAGGGTAAGAGATCCTATATATAGATAAGAAGAGGTAGGCAAGAGAGTTTCAAGATAGTCTTAGAGAAATTTCCCAACGGCAAGTTGATGGGGTTAATTAACCTTAGCTTAAATATACATACTTCATGTCAGCTTAGTCTGCAAGCAATGTCGTACATCAAGACAAGTATATATTTATTATTATTTTTCTTTTCAGATTAGCATCCTCGCTAGGTAGAATGCCCCACTGCTAGCAATCCTGCTCAGTACTTCGATGGGTTTACCTAGTCATATCATAGGCCGATACCCACTGCCAACAAACCTGCTCAGTATCCTGGCGGGTTAGCTTCTTAAACCCTCAGAGACTGACCCTCCATCCTTTAAGATTTTAGTATAAGATTGCTTATGCAAGAAGATGGGGGAACAACTCTGAAAACAATTTGTTTCTCTTTTTTGCAATTGGGATGGTATTTATGTTAGAGGATGACTTTCCGTTATATTACTTAGTGATTGTCCCAATGTAAGGGGTACTTAAGTAGACGTAGCCTATCTAAAGATATGATATAATCAATTTATTTAGTGTGTAGTGGATGGTACCATTGAGAAAGAACAGAAAGGTATCTCTAGGATCAACTTACATTCTTCCTTTGTATTTATTGTGATGTTTCCATGACTAACTGCTCATTGGACCTCCTTGTTACTCTTTGATAAAGACACTTGACTCGCTTACTCAGGTTTCTTGGAGAAACTATACAAGTGACCTCTAGGCTTGATAGTTATGGTACCAGTTCCTTATACAGTGGTGAAGAGTTTCAAGAGCAACTACTTTAGAATGCCAAAAAAATGAGAATTTTGCAAAAATATGGCTAGTTATAGTAAGTCAATATTCATTTGATGCTTTAACAGACACAAAATTTAAGTATAACAAATGTTTTGAGGAAAGATCCTTGAAACTGTGTACCCCTGGTGAAATAAATACTTACAAAAATATCTAGAATTGCCTTATTAACAAAATGCAAAGACTATTTACATATATACAGTAGGAAATTCAGAAAAAATTTCAAGAACAAGGGGGGACTTCCCCATCTACTAGGGRCAATGCCTTGTTAGTTTACATGAACTATAGAAAATATTCTATGGAAATGGGCTTATGATAAAACTTAAGTTGGTGTGCATTTACCAAAAAAGGAGACCTGTCCATCGTCAATTGTTTTAATTTTTACAAATCCATTGTCATATACAGTGTCTACCTCGTAAGGGCCCAACCARTGGGTGGTAAGTTTTCATTTGAAGGTTTTGAATCGGGAATCAAACAATAGAGCCCAATCACCAGGTTGGAAGTGTTTCTTCTTGATAAACTTGTCATGCCACTTGCTCCTTTGGTTTTGGACTAATATTGTCCGTTGGATGGCATATTGCCTGATTTCATACAACTCATTCAATTGTAGGGCTTGTTGCTTTTGAGCCTCATCCAAGTTCAATCCTAATTCTGCGGCAATATGAAAGGTCCTTACTTGGAATTCTATAGGTAAAAGTACTTGTTTCCCGTACACTAGCTCATAAGGGGTATGCCCAGTGGTATTCCTCCAGGTAGTCTAGTATGCCCACAAAAACTCTGGGAGTCTATAAGCCCAATATTGGTGATGTAATTGAACAGTCTTGGTCAAGATGGCTTCCAGAACTTTATTTGTAGATTCTACCTGACCAATGTCTTGCGGGTGGTATGGAGAAGATTTACAATGTTTAATGCTATATTTCTCTGTTAGCTCTTTCATCAGCTTATAAGTGAATTGAGTGCCTTGGTCAATAAAAATTTCACGAGGGACATCGAAGCGGGTAAAGATGTCTTCATAGATAAATTCAACAACAAAATTCTTTGTAGCCTTAAATAGGGCTTTTGCCTCTACCCATTTGGTGACATAGTCTGTACAAACCAAAATATAGTTATTCTGATAAGACATGGGTGAAATTGGTCCTACAAAAATGAGGGCCCATTTTTCGAAGGTTTCTATCATAACTTGGGCATGCAAAGGCATTTCTTCAGATGATGTAGGTCTTCCTATCCTTTGGAAACTATCACAACTTCTCACATATTTGGCAACATCTTTGAAACTGCTAGGCCAATAGTAACGTGAATGTAGCACCTTATATGTTGTACATTTGTCAGAAAAATGGCCACCACATGGTCCATCATGATAGCTTCGTAGTATATCAGGTACCTCGTCCTCTCGGACACATCTACAAATAATCAAATCAGGACCTGTGCGAAAAATATCATGACCAACCCAAGAGTAATTATCACTTTGTGTAATAATTTTCTGCTTTTCATCAGGTGACAAATGAGATGGTAATTTGCTAATGGCCAGATAGTTTTCCATATCCGCAAACCATGGGGTATTGACAGAAAGGGAAAAGAGGTGACCATATGGGAAACTATCATCTACCGGGATATCATCATCCTCATTTTTTACTCGGGAAAGAAAGTCAGCTACTACATTATCCTTTCCAAGTCGGTCAAGCATAATGATGTTAAATTCTTGTCATAACAAAATCCACTTGGTCACTCGGCCATTAGTTATAGGTTTATTCACAAGGAACCTAATGGCAGAATGATCGGTATGTAAAAATACTTCATATATTGTAATGTAATAATGAAACTTTTTAATAGCATGAACAACTGCCAATAATTCTTTCTCGGTAACCGTATAGTTTAAATCAGAAGGGGACAATTATTTCTCACAAAATAAATGGCATAGGACTGCTGGTCCTTTTTCTGTCCTCGTACCCCTCCTATTGCAGTGTTGGGGGCATTAGTGGATATTTGAAATGGGAGAGTCCAATTGGGCCCTCTAAGAAATGGTTCCATAGACAACTTAACTTTCAGGGTTTCAAAGGAAGTTTGACACTGCTCAGTCCAAACAAAATCAACATCTTTTATCAATAATCTGAACATAGGTGCAACAATCTTTGTAAAATTTTCAATAAACTGCCAGTAATATTCGGCATGTCCAAGAAATATTCTCACCTCTTTCTGATTCTTGGGGGGTGGAAGTCTGACAATGACCTCAATCTTTGCAGGATCAACTTTTATCCCTTCAAATGAAACATGATGTCCTAGAACTACTCCTTCAATTAACAACATTTTTCATTTTGCATGACTTAGAGATAGGTTCATTTCCTGGCATCTAATGAGGAATTTTTCTAAGTTGTCTAAGGATTCCTGGTAAGTGTTTCCATAGACTGTGAAGTCATCCATGTAGACCTCCATGCAATCATGAATAAGATCGACAAATATCCCTAATACTTCTCCTTGAAAAGTGGTAGGAGCATTACACAATCTAAATGGTAAGACCCTATAGGCATAGGTGCCCCAAGGACAAGTAAAGGTAGTCTTTTCCTGGTCCTCGAGTGCTATAAGAATCTGATTGTACCCACTGTACCCATATAGAAAGGAGAAATACTTATTTTCGGACAAGGTATCTAGAACTTGGTCAATAAAAGGAAGAGGAAAGTAATCTTTTAGAGTGGCCTTGTTGAGTTCCCAGAAGTCAACACAAATTATAAATCCGACATTTATTAACTTTTGGATCTCCTCCTTGACTATATCTTTAAGTGTTGGGTTCATCCTTCTCTAGGGTTGCCTAATAGGTGTTACTTCCCCCTAGGTATATATTTGATGGATGCATGTCTCGAGCTATATACCCTTCATGTCAGTGTATTCCCTAGAAAATGATCCTTATTTTTCTTTAACGATATCTACTAATTGTTTTTGTTGGTCTGCATCTAGCCCATAGTTTATATGTAAAAATTTCCTAGACTAATCTCGTAGGACATAGTGTAAGACATGGCAGATTCATCTATCTTGTAAACAAAATATGTTGAAGAAAAAATGGATGGGTATAATTGTTCTTGAAATTATTCCCGAAACATGTACTCAAATTGGGGAAAATACTGTGGAAAATCCACACATGTGATAGTAGAAATAAACTGGTTTAGCACATTTTTTGTTGTGTTCTCCTGAAGTGCCCATGCATGGTCACTTGATAATACGAGTTCTTCCCAATCCTCATTCTCATATGGAAATTCAAGCCACCATATATTCTCTATAATAGGTTGAGCTGGAGGGTAAATGGTGAGCTTCTGGATAGAGAGACCATTCGAGATGGTCATTTCTCCTTCTGTATAGCCAATAAATGCATTGGTTGTGGCTAGACAAGGTCTTCCAAAAATGATGGGATGGACTTTGGCAGGATTCTTTGAATGAATGACAATAAAATATATGGGGTACTCCCATGAGGCTAAAGTAACCATGATATCATCTAAAATTCCTTCAGGTATAACCCTCATCTTATCTGCTAATTCCAAAATT
The DNA here is from genome assembly GCA_032191745.1 of Picea mariana. Taxonomy (NCBI): domain Eukaryota; kingdom Viridiplantae; phylum Streptophyta; class Pinopsida; order Pinales; family Pinaceae; genus Picea; species Picea mariana. Next base: position 10,779 of record JASDQU010014313.1, read on the forward strand.
GTTGGGGTAGGTCGAAGAAGGGGTTGTAACTGTAATTGTTCCAAGGTAGTAGCGGTCATAAGATTGATGGATGCCCCTAGGTATATGAGAGTGTTTCCAATGGAGACCTCATTAATGGTTATGGTCACTATGGGGTTTCCTGGATTCCCATATTTTGCTAGTTTGGGCTGCTCTGATATGTATTCAAAAAGTTCTCCTATCAAGTGTACTATAGGGGGGTCCTTTTTCTTCCTACTTGGATTCTTGATACACAATCATTTGACTACCTTACTATAGATTGGAATGTCTTTAATGGCTTGAAGCAGAGAAATCTTGACAAAAATATTTTTCGATTCATTCAAAATGTCAAATTTTGATCAGGTGGTAGGTTTCTCGATTACCAATCAGTCTGGATAAGAAGGGACCTTCATAATTTGTGAAGGTTCATTTTGGGGAAGCTTGGGTTCTTGATTATTTGGGATAATAACATCTTCCCACCTAGTGTCATCAGTGGGTTGTTTGGTGGTTTCTTCTTCTTCTTCTTCCCAGATGACCACTGAAGGTCTCTGCCTATCTAGAACTCTTCCCGATCTTAGTTGAATTTCCTGTAATGGAACAGGAGTAATAACATATGTCAGGAAGGCCTGCATCTCAACATTGTGAAGAGGTTGAGGGGGATTATTATTAGGATTAGACACTGGCTGTGATGGTAATAGTGTCGGTCTCGGGGATCTTTCATTTTGATATTGTAGTGGTTTTTGTTGTGGAATAGGAGGTAAAGGTGGTGGAACAAATCCTAGCAAAAGATGGAGAGTGTTCGGTGGGAACTAAGGATAAGGATGGTTGGAAATATGGATAGGTGGAGCTTGAGGGTTTCCTTGGTTATGTCCTGCTCTCCATCCTTGAAAGCAAGGATGTTGGTACTGAGTAGACCGATTTTTCCAACCTGGGAGTTCCACTATTGTTGTTGATAATAGGGTGGAACTTGAGACTGTATATCCAGGTATGTGGGTTGATTCCTAGGTTTTCATGGCCTCCTAGGTGCATAAGAAGACTCCCCAAGATCTCCACTCCTATAGATAGCTAATAAACTGGGAAATGATGGAAACTTTTCAGTTACATGGTCTTCTATACATAAGCCACAAATTGAAATGTTATCTAATGGGCATTCCCTTGAGGAATGCTCCCTCCTGCATATTAGGCAATATATGCTCATTGCTGCATTTTCCTCCTCCTATTTCTTCTTGATTTTAAGGGTGTCCAACTGGGAAGCTATTATGCTTAAGATATCTATCTTAAAGTTTTCCAAAAGGTTCCCTATCTCTATTTTCGTTATACCACCTGAAGTAACTAGTTTCAAGCTTCTATTGTAAGGGTCCCGAACATTATTTCCTATTTTGGCTCTACTCCTTGAGTAATTTTTACAAATTTCACATATTTCAGAAAAAGGTTTTTGAGAGATGTCACCTGATGCCATTAGATTAAGCATCTCTAGATTATATTCTGAAATTCCCTTAAGGAAAAGAGCCCTAATTGCATCCTCTGGGAGGCCATGGTATTTTGACTTATATGAGATATAACCAAATATTTCCATATAATCTTTGAGGGTCTCGTCTTCTAATTGTTGGATTTTAAAGATGTCATTATGAGACTCTTTGGTCTTGCAGTAGTCTTGGTACTTCTTAAGAAAGATGTCTTTCATGGCTTTCCAAGACCTAATACTAGATTCTCCCAACCCCATGAACCATCTTAGTGTCGAGTCTTTGAGGGTGGCAGGAAAGAGTTTTAATTTCTGGGAATCTTGTATGTAGTTGTAACTCCTACAAAAGATGTCAAATTCAAATATGAAGGTGTCTGGATTTTCACTATTTTTACCTTAAAAGGTAGGTAGTGCTGAGAGAGGAATATTATTCATGTTGACATTTGGAGTGGTGTCTAAAATCAGAAACCCGAAGGTAGTTTCAGTTTGGTTTCCAGTTTCTTATTCCTCCCCATGTCTTACATTGTTATGGTCCTCCTGATCATCCATATTGTCTTGGTTTCCAAAAAGAGAGTACCTAGGTGGTTTTATTTTTGAAGAAAACAAGGTTTCCCTTTGATGGAAAGGTCTTCCTATGGATTGGATGTCTGAGACTCTACTCGAGCTAGTTGAGACTATTGGTGCCAAATTTTTTGTGTCAATTTGAGAGATGATTACATTGGCTGAACTACCAAACAAAAGATTCACCTATTCAGGCTCTATCATGTCCTTAAAATTAGGGTCCCCTGGTGGTGGTGTAAAAGAAAAGGTTGTATTGTTTGGTTTTATGGAAGACTCAAGTGGTCTTGCCTCCTTTCCTAATATGATTGATGCTTCAATTTCTTGTTGTATAGCTCTCCCTGTGTTAGTCTCTCCAGAGACTATTTTATCTCTTTGAGTTGAGCTAGCTTCTGTTTTTTGGTATCGGTCTGCGGATTTTATAAGCGGAACATTCATTCCCCCAAAGATATTGGAAGGAACCTTGGTTGAAAGGTCTGATTTTGATTTAATGTATCTACCTTGTGGGTCTCTAGGCCTATTCATGAAATAAATCAAAAACAAAAGAAAAATCTACCATTTGGTTTCTGTGTCTATTCATGAAAGAAAATAAAAACAAAAAGGAAAAACAACCATTGGGTTTGGGGGAACCTGCTATAGCAGATGCCTAGGTTCTTACCTCTCGTCTTAAATCTCCCCTACCACCAAGATAATTCTAAKGTCTAAGGATGATCTATTTCCTAACTACAAATCCCTGACAATGACGCCAAAAATGMTGGGTGTTCTATATGAACTAAAAACACAACAAAAACCCTCAATTAAATTGTCAACCCGGGGTAAGTAAACTTAGAGTTGTAKAAAAATATATTCCAAAGATAGAAGGGCTTTTAGGAGTGTATCCTAACTAAGGAAGGTAGCTATCTAAGGCTAATATACTCAAGAAAAACTATCTAATGAACTAATCAAATTGAAACTAGGTAACCTAAGTACTTTTTGGGCCAAGGATCGATGGATAGTTCTTTAAGAAAGCAAGTAAAAACCCTACTTGAAGAAAACTAATTCATAACAATAAGAAAAAGCAACTATTTAAGCATAACAATGAGCAACAAACAAAATAAAACTATTTTAACTTGCCAACCTACATTCAATGAGAAACTACCCTATGAAAGCAAGTAAATAAACAAGAAAGCAAAGACACCTAACTAACTTACTAAAGCAAGTAAACAAGCAATCAAAGACAACTATCTAACCTACTAAAGAAATAAGTAAGCAAAGACAACTAACTAACCTACTAAAGCAAATAGACAACTAACTACTGCAAGCAATCAAATTAAAACTCCTCATTGAACAACTATCTAGCCTAAGAGGCAAGTGGACTAAATTCTTACATCAAAACTATTTCTAATTCATGAAAGGAAATCTATTTAATTGAAAGAAAGAAGAACTAGCAACTAATCTTGAACCTATGATAAGAAAACTATTATCTAGTCTATCAAAGCAAAGACTATCTACCCTACAACAACAATAAAACTATCTTCTAAACTATGAAAGCAAGAAACTTTATCTTTTCTAATCTACAAAAGAAAGAAACTATCTTTTATCTTTTCTAATCTACAAAAGAAAGAAACTCTCTTTTTTAATCTATGAAAGCAAGAAAACTATTCTTTAATCTATGAAAATAGGAAAACTATCTTTTAACCTATGAAAAACTCAAATATAATGTTTCTGGTTGTGTGAATGTCTTTGGTGTCGGATGATATCTCAATGGCACTTGACAACAAAGGACAATTCAAGCGGTATAAGCTCAATACTAATCTCAATGGAAAAGTGAAAGGTATGGATTAAACAATCCAATGAGAATTTAGCCATGACAAAACAATGTTAGATACCCTGCATATTCATGTATAAACCATCAACAACATAACAAGATCATCATTATACTTCTATACTACATAAGAAAAACTATATTCAACCATTAACTAAGAAATATAATTGCAATTTAATTCTAGGAAAGGAAATTACATAAATGAAACTATGCTACATTTATTCTAACAATTCAAAGTTGAAACTACAATAAGAAAGTGCTTGAAAACAAAAATTAAACTATGATATTTAAAAGTAAACTAACAATCTACATTAACCAACAACTAATTAAACAAGATCTATATAAAAATGAGATAAGAAAGCTATAATTAAAAACTAGAATTAATTCTATCCATCCATCAAATCCATGTTGAAGAGGACCCAACTAAAAAATCCATTATATTCTAATTAAAACTCTGTTTTAAACTTGAATATAAAATCATAAATCAAAGCATAATCTAACATCTAATTGCACATGGGGTTAGTCTAGGGACTTGCAAGCCCGTTCCTAATCTAAAAGATCAATACATGTTAACACATCTCATCATTCTAACCTGCAAAAGAGAATTAGAACAATTAAACTACAACAAACTAATTAACACAATGAAAATGCATGTACAGAGAATAAAGAGAACAATTAAATTATGAAATGCATAAAAAAACACAAAGACAATTACCAGACTGTTGGGGCCCCCCCCAGAAAGTCATGGTCACTCTCTAAAATCACACCACGAACTCAGCAGGTCGAATTCACCATAAAAACTCAAAAACGGAGTTCTGGCATAATCTGGTAATGTAAAAACTCAAAATGGAATAAATTCATTTTTTTGTCTATCACACTGACAATTCTAATGCTTTACTTATGTTTGACCACCTCAATGGTATTTATAATTTTTACAGGCTAGGTGGTCGACCACAGGAGGGTCGAACCACTTCTAAATTCAGAAAATTACAATAAATGATGCCCTAACTGATAAAACAGAGTGAGCCAATAATCACCCTCTTGAACAACTAAAACTGAGTTGTCGAGAGCTCAGGAGCTGGAGGGGGAAAGAATAAACAAAACTCACATTCTCGATTCTCCCATCACTAGCTGCCAATACCATAACCGCCAAGTCACCCTCTATTTTTGTGCAATATGTAGTGCTGGACAGAGTGACAGATCAAGTGTCGGAACGAGTACTGGAAGGAGTGCCGGAAGAAGAAACGTGGTGCATTTTTTCCCTATAACACCATAAAAATGTGAATTATATCTTGGTAATCATAAAACATGATGAATTATACTCAATATAAACATTAAACATGAATTACACGTACCTATTGTTGATCATATTGTTTTGTCATGAAATTCTTCAAAAATCTCCTTTAAAATATGAAAAACACATATGTACATGTGGCAACAGTGTATAATAATCGTCATAAAAGTGATCAAATCTCGGGCCCAAAATGTATTTTTCAGGGTCTTCTAATGCCTCTCGCTGAGATTCTGCTAATATAATTGTGGGATCATACCCTGCCATTTTGAACTTCTTTGAGCTACTACCTCTGCTCGATGTAGATAAATGACTGTTACTTCCTGAACTAGCTCCTCCAGTCGATGCTCTTTGATTAGATGCATGTCCTAGTTTATTTCTTCCACTAAAATCAGGTTGTCCAAACACTAGTGTTCTTTCTAGTTTGTTAGTCGCACATGGGGTTGTAGGTTTCACATTGACGGTGATATGGATTGGATTTATACGTTATGTTCCTGACCTTGGACCTCCTATTTTCCTTTTGTATGTTGCATGAAGGATTTCCTCAATCTGCTCCAGAGCCCCGAGATCCTCTACCTCTTTTTCATTGCTTTCCAAGCCCTCTCTATCAGTTATGGATCGATTCTTGTTATTCATTATATATTGGTAGGGTACTCCACTGCGTGTCTTTCCAGCTTCTTCCATTGTGTGCTTTATCTGGTCTTCTTCCATCATGGTTGCATGCAGGATTTCCACCTTCCCCCATGCATGCAGGGAAGTTTAGTTGTTTGATTCCATGGTAATCACATCGTTGTCATACAATAAAATCTTGATTGAAGTATACAATGATCTGATGTACCTACCTCTTGGTCCTTTTATAAAATCCTTCTCTGTTGTGGTGTAAGACTTCACGGTATCTACTACAAATTCAGTGATAAACCCTGGAACAATACTGTCTAAGCAAAAATCTACTATGCGTGTAAATTTGTTATTAACTTGATGTAACTACATGATCTCCATAGAATTCCACTCCAGATGTCTAATTTGATTTTTAGGGTGATTTTCCTTTAATCTCAACATCCACTCATACAACAAATGCGAGAAATCACAGAAAAATACCTCATGCAAGTCACTAAATACGTATTTGTTGAGATATTTTTGTGGTGTTAACTTAGGGTTTCTTTTGTCCGTCTACGCAAAATCGAGTTCCTTTGTTTTAAACCATATTTGAGTATCATCCTTCATTAGATTCCATGGCCTAAACATCCCTTTTATACCTTCATTCTCCACACATTTCTTCTACGGATCTCATCCACTCAATCCTGTGTAGTTCCAGTCAGCAACAAAACCATTTGTTGGTTGATATCTCTTTCACTTCTTTGGCTGAACCAGGTTCAAATCTCCAAAGGTTTCCAACAAATCCCTCACAACTATTGTCCCTCCTGGTAAACTAGAAGGCAACACTGCATACAGGATGCATAATGCAATCTCACTCGAGATAGTTGTTATGGGTGACTACAATGCTCAAGTGCTTGCAATCTAGGAATGACTAGGGATATGGGGTTGTGTTCTTTCTTCTTTATGCATTGACATTGTTAAATATTCAATTACTCCTATGATTCATTCAACTTTAACCCTATGTGTGCATCATGATATTTATAGTTTAACCATTCATTCACAAGCTAACAATCAACAAAAAGTAAGCATTCAGTAACAATCACACATAATACATAAGATTTACAGTGGTTCACCTCCTCCTAGGGCTACGTCCACAAAGATATGGCTTCTCTTCTCTTTTATTTAATCTTCTACAAAATCTTGTGTTCTGTGCATTACATCTCAGTAGTACAATCAATATTGAGGGCGAGAACCCCCGGATAAGGACTAGATCACACTAGGATCCTCAACCCGCGACCTAAACCTCAAAATCTACCTTATTTGACTCTTCTACAACCTTATTACCAATGAAAGTCTCACAAAGTGATATGATCCTTTTCTTTCCTTAACTAACATTCCCTTTTCTAGACCTCCTTGGTTCCTATTTATATTATTTTACAGGCTTATAGTTGTTACAATCTTTGTAAAAAATCATGGTTAGGCTTTCCTTCCTTCTTGCCACGTTTCTTTTCCTCTTGCATGTTGGTTTTCCTTCTTTTTATGCATGTTGTTGTATTTCCACTTGTTGCTTGCACTACAACATTAGGTATTCCTTTCCAATAGTTAGTTCTTTCCCCAAAATAGATTCTTCTCCAAAAATAGGCTTGCGCCCAAAATAGACCTCCTTGTCAAAATAAGCATGTGCCCAACATATGGTATGGAAGCAATTCTACCTATTAATATTTCTTTGCCTATTATGAAATTATTTTAGGAAATTGGAGAGGATAAAAATGATCTAATGAGGATAATTAACCAAATTATCGAAGTCCAAAATACTAGAGAACAAGTCAATGAAAAGTTTCAAGAATATCATGTCAAGAAGAAGGCCATTTTTTTATAAAAGGGCTAAGAACATAAATTTTCTTCCCAGAGATTTGGTTTTGAGATGGGATGCTAGAAGGAAAGACCCTAGAAAACATGGAAATTTTGATAACTTATGGTTTGGGCCATACATTATTGCATATATAGAAGGGAGAAATTCCTTCTCTCTTCGAAATTGGGATGGAGAAATTTTAGAAGTTCTTGTCAATGGGCATTATTTAAATCATTTCTTTCAGTAGATAGCTTTGTTTGTTTTTCCATTGTAGATATCGGTTTGGTTTTGATTTATATTGGAGTTTACTTTCATTTTAAATTCCTAATGGGTAAACAACTCATTTTATGAATTACAACCTAATTATGGTTAGTTTTTCTTTTATTTTCTTAGGTAATAAATTACTTCAAACTAATAGTAATTTTTAGTTGAAGAATATAATTTGTCTTGTTTGTTATTAATTAGAAGTTTGACTTGGTATTATTTCATAGCTAGTTTTATTTTGTTTATTTTGAATAAATGAAGTTGGACCTTTCTATCTTACTTGAATTTATGGAACTGATAAATCTAATCAATGGAATAAAAACTTAAACATGTTGTTTTACAAGTCTGGTGAAATTTTTTATTCATTTCTTTATTTTAATAAAAAAAGTTTGTTTAGGGAAATATTTTGAAAATTATGCTTTGGTATTAGACTATAGCTGATTACATTTTCTCAAGGTTAAACCTTAATCATAAAAATTTAAACATATAAATTCTACCTATAGGAGAAGTTATAGTTAAAATTGAAAGAAAATTAATTTCAGCATATACTTATACGTGTAGGTAGTCCAAATTTATTTTATATCAAAAACATATATCATCCCTAGTGTTATTTAACAAATTGATTGCCCCATTTCAAAGTGATCAAAGTAAATAAAGATAAATGGTGAAAGGAAATTCTTTAATGATTGCTCCCATCTTGTCCAAAAAGAGATGATGAAAGAAAATTAAAAAATGCTTGCCCTCATCTCAAATAAATAAAATTATAAATTGAAGTGGTAAAAGGAAATTCAAGTTGGGGTATGAAAATAACTTCACTGTGTCTATGGAAACATGTTGATAATGAAGTAATATATGTGATATCTGTAAAGTATGTTTCTACATATGTTTATTAGTACTCTGTTATTAATTATTTGTCAGTGATTTATGTATCCTGATTTGATTAGGTTTATCTAAAACAAATTTAAATATAATTTCAAACCTTGAGTAAAGATAAAATCAATTAGAAATATAGTGTTTGAGATAAATTTAAACTTATTACTTTAGACAACTCTTGAGTAAATTTTAATAAGGAAATTCTTTATTATCCTTTCTTGAAGTCTTTATTCAAGCATGTATGAATTTTGACTATTGACAGATTTATCACTTCTTATGTAAGATGTATCATAAAAGAAAGGATTTAATTTTTATGTTTATGTTTAGTTTATGAGATTAATGACTCCATTGCCCAATAAAGGAACTCGATATGCATGTTCTTTAGTTCCTCACAGGGAGACAAAATCCCCAGATGGAGCCTAATGTTGTAACATAGGTTAAAATTTTAAATAAAAATTGAAAACATTTTTATTAGAATAGACTTTTGACTTTTATTCTAGATTTTATTTGTTTGTTATATATTTATAACTAAGTCGTATTTATATATTTAACTTTATATTAATTATAAATAGTTGTTTTGTTAAAGTTTTATAGTATTATAACCTAATTAAATGATTACATGCACATATATTGTGATTAATGTGGAGTGTATATAGAAGAAGGGCCTAGTGCGACCCCAAAGGACCTAAGTTCTATTTATAAACGAGATTATCATAGGACTGTATCTTAAATATTAAGTATCAACATAATTCCATATCAAAGGAACTCATAGATCGACGGTTCATGTCTCATCACAGTCCCTTGCCGTTAAATGGCCAAGATCCAATCTCGCACTTTATTTTCTAGGAATCCCATGCCTCATACTGCTATGAAGAGGACACTCCGATGGATGGCTTAGATTAGATCTCGGGTCTGAAAAACATAGTTTTCAGTGTGCATCATCAGAGATAATCAATTGTTCCCATGTGTTAAAAGTAGATCAAACCTAACCGTTGCATTGAGACCCAGATTTAATCATAATTGTTTATCTCATCGGATCATAGTTATGGGTTCATTATTGTATTATAAAGGCTCCGATAGGCTAGAAGTTCTAATTCCAATATACCTTAGCATTGCCCCATCATGTTAGGCCATTGAAACTAGGATGCCAAACCTTTTCTAAAGCTCTTCTATGATACCCCTTCCAATATGAGATATGTCATATGCGACTTTATACTAGGCCATATTCCATAGAGGCTCCGAGATCACAGTGAAAAGTATATTAACCCAATAAGGTGCCACTCCACACTTGGATATCGACCACCAAATCACCGGACTGTCGGACCTTTTTTCTAAATCTCTTTCTATAATCTCTTCCTATCCGGTGGAAAACACAACATTTAAATGTGGCATGCCACGACATGTTGGGTCACCAGACACCGGGTTTGATCAATGAAGTTGTATTTTTTCAAGGAAAGGATGATCATGCCAGGATCCCCTTCTAAAAGGTTACATAACGCATGAGGTTCCAAGGCCTATCCATTTTCTTTCCAATCATTTGGAAAGGTCTTGGCTAAATAAATCCATATAAAACAGATTCCACAATGAATGCAAGATTAATCAACGTGCACACTAATTTTTAAAGCGAGATATACGGTCTTGATGGATTATGGACATTGATCCAATGGTTTTTGTGTATCAATGATATTGAGTCTAATTTGGGGCATCCGATCAATAAAACAAAGAGGTTTTTGCAGTTGAAGAGATCTAGGGTTTTTTTGATCAAATCTACATTTTTAGAATAGGAAGATATCTCTAGGATCAAATAACATTTTCTTTTGTAATTTCTGTGTATACATATCTATTCAAAGAGATTGTAAAGGGACTTTTTGGGCCCTAAACTATTCACAACTTTCAATAAAATTATTTTTACAGAATATAGAGAGATTTTGAGTTTCATTTCTTGATTTTTGTATTTTCCTATTACATGTTCTCTATGTTTTCATAAACCACTTGCTTCTTTCCAATTTATTTATGTCATTGTTGCAACTTGGTACAACCTCCACTGCAGTAAGATTTAAAAGCATTGCTTGAAGTAAAAAAATTCCTCTGTTTTACTATGAGTAAACTAAGACCCATCCTTTCACATTTTTTCTTATAATTTCAAGTATTTTCATTATATAGATAAGTTTGTTGTTATTTCCTCTATTGAAGGAGTAAGATTTGTTTGTTTTGAATACCTTGCTCCCTGTTTCAAGTCTTTTTTCTTTCATTCTTCCTTTCATTCTTTAATATTTTGATGAACTTTATGAATGATATAAGGCCTCTTTATTTCTATTTTATATTCATCAAAGACTCTGATTAATTAGGGAATGAAAAGGTCATTTTAATCAATTGAATTATTACTGTGAGATGCCTTGACATTGTCTTTGAGCCTAGGATAATATCAGGAACAACACCTCCAATTGTCACCATTCACTCACCACTATGACATTCCATTGAATGTATTCCACATCATTTCCACATCATTCTAACGTCATGTATGGAAAAATACCCATTTGTTTTTCCAAATTTCTCATTTTTTTCCAAAATTACATAAATTTCAATTTTTTTGCACAGGCCGCCATGGAATTTTGCAATTAAGTTGGTTGCAACCAATTTCATCCTTGTAAATGACCAATTACACACATTCATGAATTATTAACATTTATGGGCATAAATTTCACTTGAATTCATTCACGAATATGGGATTTTTACCCAATTTCACCATAGCTTCACCGTAACTCCAAAATTCGACCAATTATATGCATGAAATTGCTCAGAAGAAGATTTAAAATTGGGGATTTCTAATCCATGGGATAAATTCCCTCAAATTCGCATGAATTTGTCCCAATTCCACGAGAATAATTTTCACAAACATGTTGTAGGCATCCTTTGAATTTTTAATTTCCTCAATTCAACTTCTACATGCTATCATATGGCCCCATGCAGGCTTAATATTGAACTTGTGGATCTGTCTTTGGTTCATATGGTCCAATGCATGAACCTAGGGATATGATACCACAATGTATCATCCCCCAACCTAAGATGGGCCATGAAACACAAAATTTTTCCAACTTTGATACCATTTAATTAATAACATGCTCTACATATGTAGAAAATATGCAATGCAAATAACATATAGTTCATGCATAAACATATACAATAAAACATATAGAATTTATCTGAACATACACATTGTAATTGACACATAAACACATAAAAACAACACTTATATTTCGTAAAAACACCGACTAGCTACAAACCTCAAATGTTCCTCCCAGCCATAAAACATGTTGCTCATAAACTCTCAGTAGGTCACCCCCGAGCTGGGGCTAAAACTCCAATAGGGACAAGGCTTCCTAAGATAGACTAAGGTCTAACATATAAAACAATTGCGCCTAGGTCAAGGTGCCAACTTCATCAACTATCCTACAACCTCTCGTTTCCCACAACCCATCCCACCCTAGGAAGTGTACCCCTTCTCTATTCAATAGTCCTTCTGTTGTCCCACTTCCCTTCCAGGGCTTCAACAACAAGTCGAATAGAAAGCCCCAGAGCTCTATATCTACTTCCTCGCACACATGGAAAACAATTCCCTGTAATTATCTCATTCAGAGAGAATTCTCACAAGTATGTCAACCTACTTCTTCAGTATGCTCATAAGCCTAATAACCTGCTTCTTCAAATCAAATTACCTAGGTTTATTGGTTACAATCAACTCTAAATATTTCCAAGTATATTATGGGTATGGATGACAAGAGTAAATGTGAGAGAAATGAGAGTTATGAGAGAATGATTAGAATGATGGAAAATTCACTGAGTTCCCACAATATATTTGCATGTTCCCAGCTTGACACTTGTCATGATGGGAACTACATGTTCCCCACTTGGTGATACATTCCTCAACTTTAGGAACTTAGGATAAATATATATCCCATAAATTAGAATTTAGGAAACATTATTAAAATACTCCCTTGTCTTAAGCCCCCTTATCTTAGGCCCTCTTCCTTGGCTCTTATACCCATTTCCCTCTAGTCCCCCATACACTTTTTGTCTGGCTCGTCTACAACGGTGATTTATTTTCATTAATAATTTGAGTGAGATTACATATTACAATGATAGGTTCATTGGCCTTTTAGCATTTGGTCTCTCCAACTTAATAACCACACAAGTCCTCTGGCCTTAAAACATATATACAAAGGCACTCTAGCCTAAATATAGGTTGGCTCACTAGCCTATATGTACATTAACAATTGGGGTTTGGACTAGGGGTATTACAGAGGATAATTTAAAATTTATGTCCATGCTACATGTTTTAAATATCCCCTTCTTTACTATCTTCTTCAAGGCTAATGAGTGAAGGATGAGTGTGTTCTTCTAAAGTTCACTAGATAATACAATGTTTTTTGAGGATTTGTTTTATTGACATATCACACTGGAAGCAAAAGCATTAAATTTCCAAATAAAATGAAAATTTTGGAAGAGACAAAGAGAATCATCACTTCCATTTTGATCAACGAACAACTCTATACTTTCATACTATTGTGCCCTTAGAGAAAAATAGTCATTGCATATTTCAAATGAAGGATAGATGCTAAAAGGATTCTCCCACACACCTGAGTCATTTTATGTCCTAATGTAATCAAGGTTATGAAAATCAATATATGATTACCATATCTACAGTGTAGCAGGCTTTCCTATGGAATACTTTTTCATTAAGTTTCTCATAATTTACCAACTGGGTTCTTGGGAAATTTTGTGGGGGTGTTGTTAAATTTTTTATGCTTCATTCCACCAAAACATTGTAGTAATAATATGCACAAATATCTAGAAATAAAAAAATGGATGTAGGTGACAGTGGTTGATTTATTGAAAAATATGAACATGATTTTGTTGATATTTTTTGTGTTTGTTTCTTTCATTGTAGTACTTCTTTCCTCCAAATTTCGTGGCCATATGATACTCAATTTTAAATATATAAGAAAATAAATTCCATGCTTGATTAAATACTAATTCAACTCTAGCTGGTTCATGTATGAGTTGTTGCATTTATGAGAATGTCTAAGTTGGAAGTGGAAAAATTGTGTGTTCTATTATGTTGTATCTTTAATTTTTAACCTTTGATTTTATAACTTGATATGATGGGTCTTTATATACCATTTCCTTTACAACATGACTCTAATTTTTTATTTCTCCTTGCAATCTGGCATTTGTATTCTTCAAAGACTCATTCTCAAATATAGTGTTCCAGGAGTTTCAATTTGCTGATGTCTACCTTTAATTTCCTAATTTTCTTATTTTTCTTTGATAACTTGGAAGAAATATAAAAGTGAGCAAGACTAGAATGGAGTCGAAAAACTCTGTGCCTGCAAGAACATGCTAGATGACATTGCTTCTACCCATAATTTTGATACTCTCATGTGGAGGGTTTTCTTAGATCTTAATTTCTCAATAATCTAACTTTTCAGTAAGAAATTTGGGTGGAGGATTCTAAAATGAGGGAATAAAATGATGATTACATGAAGGTGATGGGTAAATTATGTGACGGGTTCTTAATCATGTGAGGATTCAAGGTAGGTTGTGGAAAGATGTTGGAGTATTTATAAAGGAAAGAGATGATGTGTATGGACTTGATATTTTTGATTGACCTTGGAAGTTCTATTGATCTACGACTAGAAGAGTTTGATACTAAACATTCTGGTAACTTATTGAAATGATAAGTTCTTTATGCTATTGAGAATGATCACTGTTGATGTTGACTGCTAGAATTGAACTTCAATATGGAAACATAGTCCCCTTATTATGGAAAAAATGTTTGACAACACAAGTATTCCGATAGAGGAAGAACACCTTCAGTAACCACTTATACAACTATATCAAAGATCAACACATCGATGTTTTCACTTGGTAAAAACCATGCAAGGAAAAATCCATGACACCAACCAATGTGGCCACTTGGAGAAATTTATTAATGAAAAATAAAAATATTATAGAGATATTTACAATAGAGTTTCTCATAATCGATCATCAACAAATGACCCTCCATGCTCTTTAAATAGATATCATGGACCAATCAATTGCTAAGACACACATCAATGTAGTTGTTAAGATCGAGGATGATATGAACTGCCAGATTACTCTATGTCTGGAACATATCATTTTCATCATATTACCTATCTATAAATTCATACTAATGCACACTAAATAAACACACTTTTACCTAATGACACATATACTAACATCCCCCCTTAAGAAAAACTTGGGATAGGATTGTGTAATTCCCCAAGGCCAAGCCCCTGTTGAATTTTAATGATGTTTAATGATGTTATAGGTTGGTGAGCCAAATGTTTATAAGATGGAAGGATTATGTGTTTATTAGGCTAGAGAGCCTGGATGCTAAGTCCAGTGAGCCTGATTTTGTATATATAATTATGCATATCATTAATAAAAACACATCACTGCATGTAGACCGACCCCGAAGAAAGAGTTATGGGGGACTAAGATCCACTAGGAAGGGAAAGGGAAGGGGGATGAGAGGCTAGAAAAAAGGTTCTAAGTTTGAGGGCTTAACCCAAGGGAATATTATAATGTATTTCCTAAATTATTAAGGTTTGGGAAATAAACCTTTTTATCCTAAGTTCCTTTGGGGAGGATAACGAACTCCAAGTGGAGAGGAACAAGCTCATGGATATCCAAGTGCCATCTAGGATGCATGCAAATTTATGTGGGAAATTCCATCATTGTGGGGGTTGTCTAACAATTATTTCCATCTTTCCTCATGAGTTCGTTCTCACCATTCTGAACATTCTTTCCATCCATTGTCCCATTCACTCATGCACTGAGTAGAAACAAAGTCATCCATTTCCACCATTTTTGAACCCTCTACTATCGTGAACCTCTATAATATGTTGAGTCGTCCCTTACCTTACCTGTTTTTGCTACTATGGTTACCTGGTTTTTATGTTCTTGATGAATGGTGTTTTCCGGGAATATTTAGGCTATTTTGTCATTGTATTTTTATATGAAATCCTTGTATATTCCATGTCAGAAGAAGAACATGAGCATCATTTGAGGATGGTTTTACAAGTGCTAAGAGAGCACCAGTTGTATGCCAAATTGAGAAAGTTCTCATTTTATCAAAACATAATTCACTATTTGAGGCATATCATATCTGAAGAAGGGATAACAGTAGACCTTGAAAAGATCGAGGACATTAAAGGGTGGATAACACATAAGAATGTGACTGAAGTCAGATCCTTCATGGGTCTAGATGGATACTACATACGATTCATTGCATGGTTTTTGAGAATTGCTCACCCAATAACTTCCTTGCAAAGGAAGGGGGTGAAGTTTCAATGGACAACATAATGTGAAAAGAGCTTCCAACAATTGAAGAAGTTTCTAACCAGTGCTCCAATTTTGAGGATTTTTTATCCGAATGAAGATTTTGTGGTTTGCACCAATGCATGCAAAGAAGGACTTGGTGGATTCCTTAGTCAAAATGGGTTTGTGATATGTTTCGAGTCCAAAAAATTGAAAGAGCATGAAAGGCTCTATGCCACTCATGATTTGGAGTTGGCAGCCATAGTGCACGCCTTGAAGAAGTGGAGGCACTTCCTCATGGGAAAGAGGTTTGAACTGAGGATAGACCATAATGGTCTAAAATATTTGTTTGATCAACCAACTTTAAATGCTAGACAGAGTAGATGGTTGGAATTTCTATGTGAGTATGACTTTGATATTAAGCACATCAAAGGAAAGGAGAACAAAGTGGTCAATGCACTCAACAGGAGAGTGCATGAACTACCTGCTACAACCATTAGCATGTATCAAATTGACCTTAAAGTTAGAATTTCTAAGGCTACAAAAGATGATTTGCAGTACATGGAATTGGTAACAAAATTTCAACAAGGTAAAATCCAACAGAAATTTGAATATTATGAATTGGGAATTGATGGAATTCTCTTGTATAAGAACATAATTTATGTACCCAATTCTCATGAATTGAGAAGTACAATTTTAAAAGAGATGCATAATTTACCTTATGTTGGACACCCAAGATATCAGAAAATAGTTTTAGTAGTCAAGAGCCAATATTATTGGCTAGGTATGAAGAGGGATATTGTTGAATATATTGATAAATGTTTGGAGTGTCAAAGGGTCAAGGATCAGCATAGACACCCATCTGGGTTGCTGTATCTATTACCCATTCCTGAGTGTAAGTGGGAAGTGGTGACAATGGATTTCATCACCAAATTACCGAGAACAAGAAAGAAACATGATGCTATCATGGTGGTGGTGGAAAAGCTTACTAAATCTACCCATTTCATTCCTATGAATGTTACTCACAAGGAAACCAATGTTGTTGATATTTATATGAGAGAAGTAGCAGGCTTGCATGGCATACCCAAGACAACTGTGTCTAACAGAGACCCAATGTTTACCTCAAAGTTCTGGAAGGGGTTATTCAAAGGGTTCAAAACAAATATGAACTTCAACACAGCTTATCATCCCGAGTCTAATGGAAAAATAGAAAGGGTGAACCAAGTGATAGAGGATATTCTAAGGATGTATGTGATGTAAAAACCATCTAAATGGGAAGATTATCTACACTTGTTAGAATTTTCCTACAATATTGGGTACCAAGAACCACTGAAGATGAGCCCATTTGAGGAACTTTATGGAAGAAAGTGCAACACACCAGTAAGCTAGGACAACTCAACTGACATAGCAGTGATTGGGCCAGAGTTTCTTAGAGAAATGGAACAACAAATGTTGAATATTAAACAAAATTTACAGTCTTCCCAAGACAGGAAGAAAATCTATGCTGACAAGGACAAAACACATAGGGAATTTAAAGTGGTTGATCGTGTTTTATTGAAGGTGAAGGCCAAAATAAGTTCCCTGAAGTCGAGAAACTGTTCCAAGTTGGCGGCCATATATTGTGGGTCGTTTAAAATCCTAGAGAGGATTGGACCAGTAGCTTATATGATTTCATTTCCTGCATCTATGTCTATACATAATGTATTCCATGTATCATTTCTTAAGAAATATATACCTAATGCTAATCATGTTATTTATTGGAATGTGATTCAGGTGGAGCAAGAAATATCTTTTCAAGTGCATCGAGTATGCATTCTGGACCGGAAAATCAAATAGCTCAGGAATCGAGCCATAGGGCTTGTAAAGGTCCAATGGACCTGGTACAGTCCTGAGGATGCAACTTGGGAGCATGAAGATGCTATGAAAGCTAAATACCCACATATTTTTGAAGATTTTGGAAATCTTGTTGATGTTATGTAAGTAAAATTCCCTGAGGACAGTGCATAAATAAAGGGAGGGGATTGTAATACCCCAAGGTTGAGCCCCTGTTGAATTGTAATGATGTTTAATTATGTTTATAGCCCAGTGAGCCAATTTTTTATAAGATGGAAGGCTTATGTGTTTATTAGGCCGGAGAGTCTAGATTCTAAGGCTAGTGAGCTAGATTTTGTATATGTAATTATGAAGATCATTAATAAAAATACATCGTTGCATGTAGAAAAACCACAAAGAAAGAGTTATGGGGGACTAAGCTCCCCTAGGAAAGGGAAAGGGAAGGGGAATGAGAGGATAGGAAAAAGGGGATAAGATTGAGGGTTTAACCCAAGGGAATATTATAATGTATTTCCTAAATTTTTAAAGTTTGAGAAATATACCTTTGTTGGCATAGGGGCAGACCCAGGGTTCAACACTACAACAATGCACAAAAAAAACCCAACTACCGGCCCTTTCGGGAACACCTGCGAGGTAGATGAATTCTCCCCCGAGGTAGAGGCAAGGGTGGTTGCAGGGCTCAGATGTATGCAACCTTAGCTGGGACATAGATATGTGATTCTAACACTCAATAGAGCGCTCAACAGTTAAGCTTCATTAATATTCAATCTCAGTTACAACACAGTTAAACCCTAATTGTAGAGGATAGCGGTATTCAACTAGATTTAGCACCTACCAGCACTTAACATGATGAAACAGATCATATCTAGCAGATTCAAGCATGATGAACATGTGTATAAGTCAGATCCAACATCCATCCATATTATTAATCATTAAGCATCAACATATCATTCATCTATATTAAATCACTAAGCAAATAAACATATAAACACATCAAATCATCGAAAAAATAAAAGCAAAACAAAATTTATGTGGTTAACCCTCACCCCGGGGCTATGTCCACCAACTCTTCTCTTATTTATTAGCTTCTTCGATCATTTACATGCATAGAGCCTTGAAAACCCTACTCCGTAGAGGACAAGAGATCTGCGTAGCTTGCCAGATCCTCCTTCCCTGGGTAGATCTAAGCACACAACCCTCCTTAGTTTCCTACAATGACTTGCACTTAGCTCTGCAAGTATCACACAATATGCACAAAGTGCTTACAACTCTTGATCATGTAGATCAAACTCTAGAACTTAGCCAACTTGCAACTCCTACTTCTTACATTTCCTAGCCTTCTATTTATACATTACAAAAATAGGCCCAAGCATGGGTAAACCCATGGACCGACATTCCCATACCCATTACATAATCCCAAATCCCAAAAAGGGCCCTAAAAGGGGCCAACATCCCGCGATCTTTGTTCCGTCCTGCGCTCCACCTTTGACAGCCTGTCGAAGCCCCAAAATAGGTTAAACATGACCAAGAATCCTCAAAACTTAGTCAAGGGCCAATAGACCCCAACACTCACCTGTGACTCATCTCGAGTCACTCTGATATAACTAGTTTTTCTTCAAAATCCTCAAGCCTGGCTTGAGTTGCTTCAAATTGTTATTGTTCCATGACCTCTTGTTCAATGAAATATTGTATGACTACTTCATTGACAGGTCCCTCTAGGCATTGTTCAGTTGCAGTGATGACTTTCTCTAGTTCCTCTCCTCGGCCTTCGATCTGTGTGAACAGTTGGTAAGCCTTATCCTGTATAGGTTGGAGTCTTTGATTTACTTCCATAACTTTTCTTTGAATAGTGTGGATCTACTACTGGGTAGTGCGCTTCTCCTAGGATCACTTCATTTTTTACACAGCTGACAGGGGATTCAACTGTGCCTGAATCGTTTCTTCTTGATACTTCCCCTCTTGGATCTGTGACTATAGTGCCTTTAGTTCTGGGTTCTCAGTGAGTTTCTCGTAGGTCTAGGCATTATGGTCAGTGATTTTATTACATTCCATGGTGAGGGATTTTATTCTATCAATTGTGGTTCAAGAAGTTGCTTCTCTTTGGTCCCTCACATCTTGTGGGGTGCTGGGCACTGTGCGGAGCTCTAAGTCTTCTATTCGTTGTTGTAGCTACTGGAGAGCTTCCAAAATATTCTCTACTTGATGCATAAATTGATCTTATGCTTGTAGCTCTAAGCCTATCATAGAGCAGAGTGCTCTGTTGACTGCTTCCTTCACTTCGAGTTGCTCTACAAGCAACCGTTCTCTTTCTTGTTGCATATGTACTTTATTTTCTTCAAACTTTACCTGGAGAGAAACCTTCTACTACTCTGCAACTCTATGTTGTTCTAGGAGTATGCCTTGCACTTGCTTCAAGGCCTGGGTGGCTTGCTTTGTTTATTCTTGAGCACGACGAAGGTGAGCTTCGACTGCATTAGCTAGTCGGTGGAGTTGGGCTTGCTCATCTCCCAACTCTGGTTCTCCTAATGGTAGGGGTGCAGTGGAGACTACACGACTGGATTGAAGGGCCTATTGTACCCCTTGGAGTTTGACCTCAATTCTATCGTACATTTCCTCCTACTTAGCTTCTTGCTTCTCCATGATTTCTAGCGAGGCGTCATTGAGAGTTGCTATAATGAAGTCAAAATCATCAGCAACAAGCACAGTCTTCATCTTAGTCACAGTGTCTTTTGATTTCTTCCGAGAAGAAGGTTTCGGGGGAGAAGCCTTCCTCTTCTTTAAGGGATCGACCTCGTCTTTGGGTGGTGTTACTTTGCCTGGCTTCTATTTAGTTCCTTTTCCATTTATTTCTTTTACTTCGTCATCACCCCCTCAGTCAGGTGATACTGAAGCAGTCTTTCCTGAGGCACTACTTAAATCTTGGACCTCTTTGGTATTCTTTGTTTTGCTAGGTCTGGGTGTATCATGTTCTTTATGTGTGGTCTCTGAGCTGTTAGGGTCAGACATATCTGTGGGGTCTGCGGGAAGAAGGAGGTTTGTGGACCAGTCCTTAGTGATCTCCTCTAGGTCTTCTTCCGTGAGCTTGTAGTACAACTAAAGTTGCTCCTTATGTTCATCGACTCACGCTGTAATGTAGATGAAGTGTCGATCTACGCAGAACTTCATCAGGGGTCAAAACCTTTGTAGGGTGTTCGGGGTCATGTGTGGTTCAGCTTTGATGGCTCTCTTCAGCTAAAGGTAATATTTATGAAAAAAAGTGTTCGACTGCCATTGTTTGTTCATATCACTAAAGTACCAAAGGGTAGCAAACTTTGTGGAAAGTGGTTCAAATGGTTCAATATCCATGAAGGTCACACCTTCCAAAATCTCCCAGAAAACAAAGGTGATGAGGATCAAGAGCCATCCAAAGTGAAACTCGTAGCCCTAATCCTGTGCTTTGCGACAGTCTAGCTCCAACTAATTAACTAGGTACTTTTCCCATTTCATCTATAGGCTTTCCACGCACTTCCCTACGAGGTCAACGACAAATCCTGTGACCTGCGTAGGTTTGTTCTTCCTTACTAAATTTCTAGCTATTATATGGAAGGCTAGGTGCACTGTGCCATTCTGGATGGAGGCTACCTTGTAGCCTTGCGTTCCATTTTCAATATCGTTGTATGTATCCTTGATCTTCTAGGCTAGCGTGCGATCTGTGGATTTTCCTGGATAGAAATCCTGTGGGTTAGGTCGTTGCATACTTAATCTCATGATCCTATGGATCAACATCGGATCAACTGTAATACGATGGTCTAGCCATAAGTAACTGCCATGGTAACATGAAAGCAATATCTTGAAGCAGGTGTTCGCTTCCTGGTGCCTTCCGAAGTGTGGGATCTTCATAAAATTTAACAAAGTGGGCTATGCGCGGTTCATCATCCATAGTTGGGGGATTATCTTCGAGTTCTTCCCCTTCATCCTAGTCAAGTATTTGTATGGGGAAAGCATGCTATAGTTCTTGCGATCTCCGAGGTTGAAGTCACTAAACTTCAACGCTGTGATCTTGTCCTACTGTGCCCGAACTGCATGTATCCCCTTCGGGAGGTACGCAGTAATCATGGAGTACTCAAAAAATCTTGGCATGCTATATCGACTCACCGCACCAACTAGAGGTGGGATGTAATCGGTCAATATGGATGGGATCAGCTTCACATTTACTAGGTCATCTCTGTGTTTGGTTCTCTTTTCCGCTGATGGTCAGGATGATCTAGCTCCACAAGCAGTCGATGGAGAGGCTTGTAGTCCTCTCATCGATGATGCTTGAATACGTGTAGACATTAATTTTTCAGACATTACTCTTTCAGTCATTACTCTTTCAGTCATTACTCTTTCAGTCATTAAGTCAATGAGAACTTCTTCAACAATTTTCTCTACAACGCTAATCTCATCCGACATGCATGCTTGTGGTTGAATATCTCAAGTTCGAAGAGTAACTGCTCAATGCAACAAGATGAATGGTAATATCGTGATGATCACTGTGTGAAATCAACTAGTTTGTAGGCTCAGATTCATGGGTAGCAAAAGTGTTCTCGTTGTGTGGCACGACGGGATAAATAGATAACTTGAAAATGAATCTCTTGCAATGGGTGAGAAGCCTTCATTAACTCGGTGTTGTCTATTATGGCACAGTCCCAATGGTTTGGTGGAAAATGTTTTGAACATAAATGCCTATATACCCATTTGAGCCATCGGTCTAACAGTTATACCATCTCTAACGGCTATATTGCATCACCATGGCGAAGTGCCATGTGACGCAGTTCCGATATCCCAATGAAGTTCCAATTGTGCAAATTTTCATTCTGCGAAGTTCCCTCTGGAACCTTATGTAACTTTTTGATCTTAGATCTCTTATTACTTAGTTTTGTAGCCTTATTTTCAKTGAGATTCATCTCAATATTCCTTTTTCCATTCTGATTCCTATCTTCTTTTGGCAGAGTAAATTCGCGTTGGTGATATTCTTTAAGGGGTAATACTTCATCTGTATCTAGAATAGGTACTCTAGTCTTCTATGGGTCTTCTAGTGTTCTTCCTACTTTGACAACCAAGTCTCTAGTTTTAAATAGCTTCACTCAGTTCTCCTATTCGTCAATCAAGTGTGCAATCCTCCTAGTCATGAAATCTTTTAACTCTTGATTCTTTTTCTCTAAGATTTCTTCTTCTTTTCTTCTAGATCGATCTCCTTCAATCCAAGGTTTTCCTAGTAACATAGAAAATGGAGAATTTTTTTCAATAAATTTGACAACTTCAAATTCTTCCTTTGTCGATGTCCATTGGCATTCATAGATGTCTAGGTAAGTAGTCCACATAGGGTTATCAACTTTCCTCTGAATAATCCTATTCCTCCCAATGAAGGAATCATAGTAGGCTTTCCTAGAATTTACCAAGTTCTTTCTACCATGATATTCACCTATGTTTCCTCATCTATAACACAGTCAATGTTGAAGTATCATATTCTTACTTCAATGCATTCTTTTTCTTTGAATATCTTTAATAAGCTGATATGTCGGTGGTCATTCATGGTTTCTTTCATCTGAAGCAACACTTTTTCTGATTCTTTCTGGGGTTCTACCATAATCTTAGTTGCTTGATCTTTCTCGTGGTCTTCTTGTCTCACATTCATCCTTTCAACCTTAGCAATCATTCTAGGGAAATCCAAAACTTCATGGTCCATAGCTTTGAAACATAGGTAACTAGGTATTCTTCCAGGGCATTCCTTAGCCAGATGTTCCAGTTTTCTGCAACTGTAACAAAGGGTTAATCCTCTCTTTCTCTTAAATGATCCCCATCCTTTTCTGTACTGTGCACTAGGATCATGGTAGCTAACCTGAAAAAAATTCTTTCTAGGATCCTATATCCATTTGTTAGTCCAAACATTCTTTGTATGCATAGGTATAACATATATTTCACTATTCTTACTAGATCTACTCATACCAAATCTTCTTTCATCTATCAGTGCCCTAGTTTTCAAGCTAGGACAAATCTTATCAAACATACCTAGATCCATACTTTAGAAACAAAAAATTCCACTAATCTTATCTTTAGAAGAGCACAAAGCTTCCATATCTAAAACTTTTTACTATTCTTACCTCTATTAGAGCACAGAGCTTGTAGATCTTACCTCTTTTCTTCATATCGGGCTTCTTTTCTTAGCACAGAGATTGCAGATCTTACCTCTTTTCTTCAGATCGAGCTTATTTTCTTAGCACATAGATTCACAGATCGAGTAGAATACTGCGCACTAGAGTGACAGATATATGCACAGAGCTTTCACAGTTTCAAGTCAGATCTTCACACAAAGCTTTTTTTTCCTCAGTTCCCAGCAATCATAGTTTTAGTTCAGATCTTCGCACAAAGCTTCTTTTTCCTTAGTTCCTAGCAATCACAGCTTCAGGTCTTGAAAACAAAACCATTTGTTGGCACAGGGGCAGACCCAGGGTTCAATGCTACAAGACCGCACTAACAAAACCCTAACTACCAACCCTTTCGGCAACACATGTGAGGCATATGAAGTATCACTCAAGTTAGAGGCATGGGTGGTTGCAAAACTTAGATGTCTACAACCTTAGTTGGGACACATATCTGTGATTGTAACACTCAACA
Source organism: Picea mariana (assembly GCA_032191745.1). Classification (NCBI taxonomy): domain Eukaryota; kingdom Viridiplantae; phylum Streptophyta; class Pinopsida; order Pinales; family Pinaceae; genus Picea; species Picea mariana. The sequence goes on from JASDQU010014313.1 coordinate 35,290, forward strand.
GAGGACTCAACAGTTAACGTTCACCAATATTCAATCTCAGTTATAGTGCAGTTAAAACCTAATTATAGAGGATCACAATATTCAACCAAATCTAGCATCTAGAAGCACTTAACAAAAAGAAACAGATCATATCTAGCATATTCAAGCACTAAGAACATGTATATAAGTCAGATCCAACATCCATCCATATTATTAAGAAATAAGTATCAACAGATCATTCATCTATATTAAATCACTAATAAAATAAACATATAAACACATCAACACATCGCACAAAGCAGAGCAAAACATCATATATGTGGTTCACCCCCACCCTAGGGCTACATCCACCAACTCTTCTCTTCTTTATTATCTTCTTCGATCAGTTACATGCATAGAAACTCGAAAACCCTACTCCACAGAGGATAGGAGAACTACACAACTCGCTAGATCCTCCTTCCCCGGGTAGATCTAAGCACACAACCCTCCTCAAGTTCCTGCAATGACTTGCACTTAGCTCTACAAGTCTCACATAGTATGCACAAAGAGATTACAACTCTTGATCACACAGATCCAACTCTAGCACTTAGTCAACTTGCAACTGCTACTTCTTACATTTCCTAGCCTTCTATTTATACATTACAAAAATAGGCCTAAGCATGGGTAAACCCATGGGCTAACATTCCCATACCCGTTACATAATCCCAAATCCCAAAAAGGGCCCTAAAAGGGGTTGAGATCCCATGATCTCCGCTTCGCCTTGCACTCCTCCTTTGACAACCTATCAATGTCCCAAAATAGGTCAAACATGACCAAGAATCCTCAAAACTTGGTTAAGGGCCAACAACCTTGTTACCCTAAGTTCCTTTGGGGAGGTGAATGAACTCCAAGTGGAGAGGAACGAGCTCCTGGAGAGCCAAGTGTCATCTAGGATGCATGCAAATTTATGTGGGAAATTCCATCGTTGTGGGGGTTCTATGATGATTCTTGCCATCTTTCCTCACAATTTCTCTCTCGCCATTCTAACCATTCTTGCCATCTTTCCCACCCATTCACTCATGCAGTGAGAAGGCACATAGTTATCCATTTCCACCATTGTTGAACCCTTTTCCATCATGAATCTCTGTAATTGCTGAGTTGTCCCTTGCCTTACTCATTTTTTATATTGTGGTTACTTGGTTGATTTAAGAGTTGGAAAGAAGAAGCAGGTTTCCAGGCCTATGGTTAGAAGAGGCAGCTTTTTAGTCCCATGTTTAAAGAAGCAGGTTTTCATGCCTATGAGAAACTCTCTCCAGGTGAGAGAGGTTGTTGGGGAAGTGATTTATTTTGGAGGGAGTCAAACATCAGCTACGGAGCTATGAGAATTCTTGATCCAGCCTATTGCTGAATCCTTGGAAGGGAAGTGGAGCAGCCAATGGATTGTGGAAAAATGAAGGTGTATATTCCCAAGGTGGGATAGGCATGTGGGGAATGAGAGTCTGTGAGCAGTGGGCGTAAGTAGGCTCCTTGGAGGGAATCCTTCCTATTTCATTGTGCAACTTTCTGTAGTAGTAGCCTAGACTAGGATTTCGTTTACCCTGGGTGGAGTTTAGTCCCAGCTCAAGGGTGACCTACTACTGATAGCTTGGATGTAACATCCCTAGGCCGAACCCAATTGTAATGTAAATGAAAATGTACTTAAGTTGGTGAGTTGTTTGATATCATTTTGTATGCACCTTTCATGGCATAGTGAGCGCATGTATTGCGCAGTAAAATGATGAAATGTGCACATTCTAGGACACCACACGCAACATCTTAAGTGTGCACAATATTGAGTCCAGCGAGCCTTTGTGTATATGTTGTGTTTTATAGGTTGGTGAGCCAGTTTTGTGATTATTATGCCAAAGAGCCTAGATGTTAAATGCCAGTGTGCCTACTTTTGTATACATCTCATCATTAATATAAAATACATCACTGCGCATAGACCGACCACGATAAAAGAGTATGGGGGACTAAACTTCACTAGTTAGGGAAAGGGTGGGGGATAAAGGTTAAGGAAAAGGGACTAAGCTATGGAGATTAAGCCAAAAAATGAATATTATATTAATATTTCTTAAAGTATAAAGTATGGATAATTATGTTATCCTAAGTTCTAAAGATGGGGACAAGTGGGCCAAAGTAGCTCCCAACATGACAAGTGTCAACTTAGGGACATCCATACATATTGTTGGGACTTAGTTCATTTTCCATTCATTATTCCTTGGATCATTCAGTCAATCATCCATGAGCATTCACACACCCATTGAGTTATCCTCCATACCTTATTGACACTGTACCTGAACCTCTATCCATAACCATACTTGTTTGTGTAGCTGGTTAGCTTGGGAGCTAGACTGAAGAAGTGGGTTGTCAGGCCCATGGGATGTTCAAGAGGTGGGCTGTCAGGCCCATGATAAAATCCTCTTTGGGTGAAAGAATTGTTGGGAATTGATTTCCTAAAGGTGATAAACCACATCTACATGGCTCTGAGACTTCCTGTCCAGCTTGTTGCTAAATCCCGAAAAGGAAGTGGGGCAACTGAAGGACTTTGAGCAGAGAAGGGGTACACTTCCTAGGGTGGGACAAGAATGTGGGGAATGAGGGATTGTAGAATGTTAGTTTGATTTGGCACCTGTGACGAAGTCTTTCCCATTGTATATGAGCCATTAGCCTGGTTAGGAACCCTTTAATCGGGTGGAGTTTAGTCCCAACTTGGGGGTGACCCACTGCTGAGAGTGATGAGCAGAGTGGTCTAAGGCTGGGAGGTTCATGGAAGGTTTGCACATAGTTGGTGATATTCTTACCAAGACAAGTTTCAACTATGTCATAATTTTACATGCTGCATTGTTATTTACATGTTTATTTTATGGGTTTATTCTATGTGTGGTTATA
>JASDQU010014313.1:59792-75577 GCA_032191745.1 Picea mariana
TCAATTTTGCTTGCTTTTAAAGTCCTTGATGCAGGTCTATCAAACACATTATGTCGTTGTCTAACTTTCCATTTCTGGTTTGCTTTCCTTCATGTGGTTATCTAACTTTCCACCTTTTGTGGTTGTCTAGCTTTCCAGTTCTGATTTGCTTCATTTGTTTTTGTGGTTCTCAAACTTCCCATTTCTGGTTTGTGGTTCTACTTCCCGTTTCTGGTTTTGCTTTCCTTGTTTGTGGTAGCTATACCAGCCATATAATGAATTACAGCAACTCTGTACTTTCCCACAGCCATCACATGAAGTGCTAGCATGTTTAATATTCTGATACCGACCATATATATAAACACTCTCAGACTCAATTTGAAGCCGTCTAATTTGTTTTTAAATTATGACTAATAGTGGTCGATAACAGCAAACATGCAAATATGATACGAAATTAATGCAGTTTACTGTACACCATAAATTAGAGATGCAGTCGATATCATAACAGAAGATTCAGACAGTTTTACCAATCTTTGAGCAGAATAAAAAGGCCCATCTTCGAACAGAATACAAAGGCATAAATATGCTCATGTCCATGACCCAGTGGAAATAAATAAAGAAAGGAATATTTTGAAAGGAAATTGATTGCCCGGAGATTACAATCCATTGGAGAAGAGATTCTACAGTACAGTATTTGTCAGGCTTGGTAGGTTTGCTATCCCAACAATCCAAGCAGAGCTTGATATTGACAAAAGAAAATTAGATGATGTCATCTCGATTCCCGTTGCCTTTCAAATCATGGCATGCAAACAGTATATTCCAGTTGGAAATTAGAGACATACACTCCTCGATGTGACAGTTCTATCGTAGTATAAATAATAAAGTAAAGACGAAGCAACAAGATACAATGAATGAATGAAAGAAATTCCCAATAAATGCATTAACGGCAGCATTTCAAAGGCTTCTGTTGTCCGCGTGTATTAACTCCGCGTGAGATGCATGTCAAGCATTTAATAATTGAACGCCAAATCATGCGCATTACTGCTACTGCTGCATTCGCAAGTTGCATCGGCGATATGGGTTAGCTTCTGGAGCTGGGGAACCTTTTTCTGTCTGTCAGCTGTCATACACAGTGCGCCGATGCGCATCAGTAGGAGCTACAAAGTTTCTCGCACAAGTTTTCAGAATCAGCACACTTTTAGCGATCATCGCGGATTAAAATCCTCGCAGTTACAATATAGTTCGTCTGTGTAGGATAACGGGCGCTCTAAAAGTATGATCTTTTATTTTAAATATGTTTTAAGTTTTCTTTAAAACATTTTGGATCATTTTAAATCTAGTCAAAATCTCAAATTTTTTGAAACTTTGTAACCAAAATTTGAATCATTGGATTCCATAAGAACTTCAATTTCTTTGAAACTTTGTAACCAAAATTGAATCATTAGATTCCACGAGAACTTTGACGTTGAATTGTGACCAAATTATATTTTACAATACGTTTTGAAAAATTCCTTATTTAATTCCGTGGTATGTCAGCTTCAAAGCAGCATTTTTTAAGATGAAAAATATAGTATAAATATGTTTTGAAGTTTTTTCCTCAACTTTGTCAAAATTTTGGACCATGCTGAATCTATTTAAAACCTTAAATTTCTTTAAAAAAAAAAGCAATAGAGTCGATGAAAACTTTGTCACCAACATTTGACCAAATTGGTCAAATGTTGTGTTGCAGAAGGTTTTGAATGCCCTTTATTTCGTGTCACCTTTTTTAAATCCATGAATCACTGAAGAATGCACTTTACTTGCTATACAAATAATTAACTAGAATAAGTGTGGTGTGAAGAACATCTCATGCATGCATGTTGAATAGGCATATGTGAAGGAACCTTATTGCAGGGAGAATAAAGCTATGAAAAGGAACCTCACTATATGGAAAAGCTAAGTGTTTTACAGGAGGAGGATAATTTTAACGGTAGCAGCATTGAATATGTAAAGATTTAAGTAAGGTGTTTTAAGGTTAAGTTTTGATATAATTTGAGTAATATTAAGTTTTCGTTGTTTAAATTGTATTTTTGAGTGTATAAATGGATTTAGCTTGTTGAAAATCTTTAAGGTAATAGGTTTATATATCTTAACCACTTGAATCTACAAATTCAACTATTTTGCAGCAAATTTTAGAAAAAATTTAACGAATAATGTCCAGAAAAAAACCAATAAAACATTTAGATTATACTACTAGTTGTCTGGAATGAACTTGTTACATTACTGTTGCATTAGTCTTATAGCTTGATCAGTAGGCTAAGTATACTAAGTATGGATCTGCATAAAATCTACCGCGTCAAAAAGAGGAGTTGTCTTCAAATTTAGATATAGTTGATATTAATTTTGATTTATTTTAATTAAAAAATAATAATTTAGATTTTTTAATTATTATAATTAATAATTATTAACTAAATTATAATATAATTTATCATCTTAAAAAATAACAAAATTTAAAAAAAGAATATTTATATATATAGAATTATTGCTGTTACTTTTTATCTTTCACTAAATCAGAATATTTTTCAGTCTATGCTTTTTCAGCTCACTCTTTAGTTGGAAAGCCGAAAATCTAGCCAAGTGTTATATAGGTTGTGGAATATTTATATCTAAAGTTATGGGTGTAAATTTTCATTTATCACTGAGTTTTTTTTTAAAAAGTTTATGTTTTTTAGTAGATTGTAAAGAATTAACTGTGAAAGTTATTACAATTCATAAAACCAAAATTAGCATCGACATCATATATTTGGCCAAAGTTCAAATTTGGTCATATTTAGGCAACTATAAAGAACAGATTTGAAGAATATAAATAACAGGACTGTGAAAAAAAGAGTTCAAATTTGGTTTTAGGCAACTATAAAAAACAGATTTGAAGAATATAAATAACAGGACTGAAAAAAAGTGGTGTTTGCACGGTGGTTGACAGTGGAACTGTGAAACAAAGATAAGCAAATCTCAATAGTGCAAGTGTATAAATGTACAATGATGAACTTGATGAATGTTTGCCGGTGGAACTGTGGAACAAATAGAAGCAAATCTCAATAATTCATGTGTATGTACAATGATGAAGTAGAAGTAAATCTCAATAATTTATATGTATAAGTGTACAATGATGACTGAGTAAATGAATCAATCACGCTGACTGAAACCCAAGTTTACATCTTATTACATCCACACTGCCAAGAATGTGATGGACACGACATATAACAGCAGCATGCTAAATCACAAATTGCAATACCAAAATCAAAGAAAATATTCAATCACAACTATACGTATGTGATATAATAACGTGAATAGGAATACAGGTTATTTTAGAGCACCAAAACTAGCTGACTTCATCCGGAGTTGAATCTGAGATTTCTTGACTGTCTTATCTGTTTTCGTAAATGGCTGCATGTCAGCCTCCGGCCTTTTTCTGAACTTCTGTACAAATAACAATCTTCCCATATTACATACACATTGCCAAAGCTTCAAACCAGTAAAATAAAATCTCCTAGGTATTGTAGTCCCCTCGCTTGAAATCCGTACTGTAACTTTACAAAGTTGAAAAATCAATAAGCCCACAAGGAATCTAGGTCCAGTGTTGGAGCTGCTTCTGCTGAGTGATCCAATTGGTATGGTCGAGTCTCTCGATTAAACATGACAGGATTCATTTGATCAGGATTTAAGCACATAGCAGTATGGTCTTGTGGATCAATACCATGGGTTTCCATGGTTGGAGTGTGTGACATCCCATTGTTTTCTATGTTTATCTGCTGCTGCTGGTCATGTCGAGTTCGACCCATATTCCATTGCTCTTCATGGGAAATTTTGAGACTATTATCATTATTAGCTCCAGATGAAGAGGGCTCCATTTTGCACTGCTTCAGGTTCAATTCACTTACTGAATACTGTTCAGCAAGGGCCATGAGGATGGGATTTGATGGCAACCCCATCTGTGAAGGGACACCTGAGAAACTCCCACTGGATGACATTTGAGAAAAAATACAAGACATTGGATTGGCTGTCCTCATATTCAGATTGAATTGAGGGTCATTTGGTAAGATGTTATTGTTGTTGCAGAGATGAATGTTGGCCATGTCTGAGAGTTCCGTTTCTTCATTATGCATTGCTCTGGTAGCATAAGTTGGGGATTCCAAAAGTGCAGGCAATGAGTGAGACCCCAGGCATTCATCACTGTAGAAGTTCCTGTTTATTAAGCCTGGTGTTATCTTCTTTCCCCCTGAATTTTTATGATTGATGCGACACACAACCCACTCATCCTGTAATTTGGATCAAAACAGATGCAATGTCATCCTCAAAGCTAATAATCGAATATTAGTCCATCTATCTACATCTCGAAAGCCCATCAATCTACAAATATTCTGTAACTATTCCCCATCTCTAACCCCACCTAAACCCCAACCATACAGAGAAAAAGATTTAAGTACTACTTTAGGATGTACAGGAGACGGGCAGTTTTTTGCAGTCTCTCGGATAAGACGAAGATACTAAACTCATTCAATTTTAAAGACATCAGCGGACCATAAAGAACTGCTACTGAATGTACAAAACGATACCGGGCGCGCCAATTTAATGACACATGGACGGACATACCTTACAATTTTTGGAAAGCTGATGATACGATAAGTGGCCTTCCAAACGATATTCATGCATGACCCAGTTAGTCTTCTCTCCTTTGGGAGCTCGCCCTCTGTAGAATACCAAAGTTTTCTTCATTCCAATCAGCCGATCAGTGTGAGCTTTGAAAACCTCCTTGTCCTTTCCAGTAGCTTTCCAGTAGCCAGCTTCTGTGGCTCTGTTGGTACGTAAACCTGTTGGATACTTGCGGTCTCTCAAGCTGAAGAAGTACCATTCTTTCTCCCCCATCTTTGCTTTTACTGCAAACATCCATACCATAAGTTATGCATTACATATAAGCCACGTCTCCAAGCCATTGATGATACAGTCTATTGCTATTCTTCAAAATATTGTTGGAATTGTAGGGCAGAAAGCACTCAGATTTGAATAATTCAGATAGTTTCTCTTTTAAATGGGCACTTCTAAAACTTTTGAACAAGTGAGCACCTATATTAAGGATTTTTAGAACTTCAAAACTAATATACAGAAACAACCTGGATATAAATGGCAGAGAAATTATGAAAATTTGTTGTAAACATTTCATTGTAGATGTTTACTTTTTATCATACTTAGATTAACTACCTGTATATAGATACAAGTACTTCACCAAAATGTTAAATTTAAGCATTGTGCTAAATCCGAGCATAAGACAAACTACCCACATCATTAGTATAAATTCAACCAATGTAAAACTGTATATAAAGTTCTAAACACGGTAAAGAGTAAAAATATTCCTTATATCATAAAGATTACAAAAAAAATCTGAGTCTATTCTACAGGATAAGCCATGCCCACTGTGCTTCATTCTACAATTCAATCAAACAACAGAAAGCTAGTAAGTAATGTTTGAATAGTTTGGTGCAGCAGAAGAAAATCCATCTCCATCTCCCTCGCTCGCTCTAATTTTGTTCAAAAAATGCACACCCCAAAACCAGAAAGATGAATGTTTCAAAAACATCGGTGCAAATTGTGAACCTAATGAATTTGAATGACACGAAATCTAAACTTCAGAATGTCTACAAACACATGACATGAAAGGGGTAAACTTTAAAGCCTACCTGGAAGATCCCAGGGCTCGCACTTATTCAGATCGACCTCAGCAATGGCTATCCCTGAAAAACTATTGTCCAGAACCTTTCGGACCAGGTAGCAAGACACCAGTTCTTCATCCGTAGGATGAAACCTGAATCCTGGAGGCAAACCTTCCTCGCCAGTATTCCCTGAACTCCTACTCGATGAACCCATTATCATTCCTTCAAATTACTATAAACTCCTTCAGAAACTCTCAAGTGACTATAGAGTCCTCTTCACAAACTCTAGCTATAGGGCAAATATATAGACCTGACCTCACGTTGGGACCAAGCCACACACAATGGAAACTTGCAAGCACTTATAGGCCAATTATTAGGCCATCTTTCTCACAATAGCAACAAGAAGGCCAAGAAAATGACAAACTCAACTCACTCAACAATATTGACTTCTTGATATTCAGATCAATATAGATAGAAGTCCTAATTGAACCAGAGACCTTAAAAGACACTGCTGTTTATACAGATTGCCGCTCTGCAGGAGCTTCATGAGACTGAACATCTATGCGTGCGGGCGTTAGCATATATGGTACTGGTGTCAGCCTGAAGAGAAAATAATAATAATAGGACTCGACAAGATAACACACGCTCAGTGGGTCTTTCAATTTAAGCCATAGGACACCTTATACAGGAAAGTACATGACTGCAGAGCCCCTGACTGTACATCTATCGCCATTAAAATTACAGACAGAGGGTATTAAACAAGCAAGGCACTCAGGGCTAGAGGGACAGAGGGACAGAGTCCAGACTACTCAGACAAACAGTCCTTTCAAACATTCATTCAATCAATCCTGGACTAGAATAGAGCACACACCACGGGATGATCTCGATTCTCTATATAAATACCAACTTCCCTGCAATTCTATTTGGCGTCTAGCTTTTAAGCTCGGCAACACGCAGATAGACAGATAGATAACATAGTTAGCAATAAATGAAGTATTCAGGAGCAAGATTGACGAATGACTCAACCGTGTTATGCAAGTAACTTCAGCTTATCTACCCTATGAATAAATCAACTACTCTACGACTCCTTCCAGTCTTCCACTCCCACACGAAACCCCTCCCTTCTCCGAAAAAAAAATCTCCTTTATATATCCCCATCTATACCTTCCCAAGGCCTCATTATCCGGCTGATAATTAGGCTATCCTTCATCTAAAATTGAACTTTTAAAGTTTTGCCCCGAAGGATCCTGGCAGACAACTTGTCCCAGTTTTTTTTTTCACTTTTGCGTTTGTAAAGGAGAGCAAAGTGATCTGTAAAAGAAATCAAATCAATGTCCTTGAAAAGGAAAAAAAAGAAAGGAAGGAAGCATCTATGCAATTTTCAAAAGCATATCGTGTGCACTGTGGAGTTAGTTAACGCTGCGACGATTTGTGGGAATGATGAGTTGGAAACCGTGTTTCCATCCAACATTAATAATAGAGATTGAAACGCTGGATCAGAAATTCCCGATCCAATGGCCAGTATCGACGATGAGCGCCAACGTGCACATGGATGCCACGTGTTTCGTACAGTTTAACACTAAAACTTCTCAGTTCCAGTTCATTCACAGCCCAATTCTGTGTAACCCGTGTTCCAACGACGTATTTCGGGGCCCACAGTTACCGCGCCACCGGCTGTAGCCTGTAATTGATGAGGATGATTTGATGGGCGCACGGCCAGTACTCAAATGCTTGCTGGTCATTTTTTCAACAGGCAATATCGAGTCTCGACCCAAAGTGCTTGAAATTTGAACTAGAAACCTCTTCAACAGGCAATATCGATCCAAAGTGCTCGAAACTTGAACGAGAAACCTCCAATGGATTGAGATGGAATGATTCCTTCAGTGTTACGATTTCAATAAAGGTAAATAACAAGCACTTAGCAGTGCAGCCTTTAATCATTATTATATAAAATATAAAATGGATGTACACAATTGGATGTGAAATATGTTAAATTTTTATTAAATTGACTAATTGACTATCTTATTACAAATTTATAAAATGTAGGATATACACATACACATTAATGTGATGGCTAATGTTATATTGTTTATTGTTTAATTTGTTTACTTTTAATAAAGAATTTAATTGTATGATCTATTAAAAATTTAATTGTATGATTATTAATGTTGTTGTGTTATATGTTTAGTGGAGATTCTTAAACCTTATTTTTCTCAATGCTTGGAGCCCTATACTTCTTATATCACTTTACATTTACAAGCTTAACCAATATCCTCAAAGACCTGCTTTTCTTAATGTTACAAGGTTGACCACCCATAAAATCACCATGTAAGATCTCTCTTATACATAGATATTTTATTATTAACCTTAATAAGCACCCATTGACACCCGTCCCTTTTAGCCCACCTTTAGAGCCACGCTCATGAATTCCATGACCTTGACCACCCTTAGAGCTACCCTCACCACTTCTCAAGCCATATGCATCTTTAGAGTTGAACTTAGATCCATGTTACCAACATCATCATTGTTATGGTCTTGAGCACACTTAGAAGAAAAGTAGTAATGTGCAATGAAATCCTAGCATAGGGATATGACAATGTAGCAATATATCTCATAATATCACATATACAATAGCCATAAGAGCTTACGAGGCATGGCACTAAAACCCCATAACATCACATAGATAACAATGACAATAGTTCACATGTAACATCCCATGATATCAAAATTATTGGTAATTTGAATACTAAATAAGATAAGGAGTCAACGAATGCACTCTCTGATTTGGCTTAGAGTGGAGTTTCCATGAAATCACCCACAAACAATTCCATTGAACAAAAATAATTTTACTATGATTTCGATTAAAAGTCTTCAATTTGACCTTTCATGAAAAGACCTTCAATAAACATATAATTATATGGTCATTAATATTGTTTGATACTTATTAAAGACCCTTAAACTCTTCTTACCACTTCACATTTACCAACTAAACAAGCACTCTAAAAAACTTACATTTCTCAATGCTCAAAGTCTTAAACTCATTATATCACTTAATATTCAAAAGCTCAACCAACCACCTTAAAAGCCTACATTTTTAAATACTACAATATAAAACACAAATAAAATCACCTTAAACCTTCTTTTACACATGAAACATGAATATGGATAAAAAAGCTTAAAAACTTTTTTAAACATATACACCCTACCATTAGATAAAAACCTTAAAACCTCTCTTAAACATCTACACCCTACCATTCCTCTTAGCCCACCCTTAAAGCCATGCTCATGAGTTCCACAACCTTGATCTTAAAAAAAAAATCTTTAGAAGGTGAAATGGAGAAAGAAAACAACCCATAAATACATCGTGTATTGGCAAAAATACAGCCGATAAATACATTGTACAGTCGATTCCTTATAAAATGGTATTGTACAGTCGATTCCTTATAAAAGGTTAAATTTCTCGTTAATGTTTTATTTTAAAAAATAATATTTTCTTCAAAATAATATTTATAAGTTATTTTCAACTTGTGGTTTTTTTTTGTTTTACGGGTGTGGTTTTTTTTTTGTTTTAGGGTTGTTTTTTATTTATGGATTAGTCCAGTATTATATTCTTGAAAATTTTACCATATAATAATAGATATAAGGGTTGTTTTTTAATCTATAGATATAATTAATATAGTTAATATAAGTGAATCTATATAATTAATATAGCTAATATAAGTGAATTTTGCTCCAATAAATATTAACTTGGAAATTATTGGCAACACATTTATATATTTTAGTATATGTTAATACATAATTTAGAAGGTCAAATTTTGTTAGCTTCATTGGATTTATAGGGTGTGCTGAAGGTTAAAAAAAAATAACCATATTAAAGGTAAAGGTTAGGGTTATAATTATTCACAACATTGGACGGATGCATGGAAGGTTGAGATTAAATACAACTTAGAAAAAGTATATTAATGTGAACCAATGGCTTATTCACAACACAAGTGACGTATGTTAGTATATTCACATGTGATGTTAATAGGGATAGAAACAACTACTAACAAGTACAAACTCAATTTAGAAGAAAAGTATTGATAAAGAATAAGGGGAATCATGATTATTCACAACACAAGTGAGGTTAAGGTGCCAACACAAACATTTACTAACAAATATACATTCAATTTAGAAGAAAAATATTAATGAGAATCAATTAGAATCATGATTATTCATAACACTTGTTATTAATAAATACACATTCAATTCAGAAGAAAAGTATTGAAGGGGAACAATGAGAATCATGAATATTCACAACACACTTAATGTTAAGGAACAATATTAATGTGGAACAATGGAATTATTCACGACCCATTTGATGCATGTTAATACACTCATTGATGATGATGATGTTGTTAACATGCACACACAATTTAGAAGAGAATGAGATTATTCACAACACACATTACATATGTTAGTATACCCAACTCTCATGTTAATGAGCACAGACGATTTAAAAGAGAAGTATTAATGTGGAATGTTTAAGTATCAAATTTAGTTGAAGAAGAATCACAGAGAAAAGGTTCACTGCTTTGAATAGTTAATTCATGGTTGTGTGTTAGTACACCAAACTTTCATGTTAACACATACACTCACAATTTAGAAGGGGAGTATTAACGTGGAATCATAAAGTTATCACAATACATGTGATGTACGTTAGTATGTTAACACGTACACATACATCCATAATTTACGTACACATACACCCATAATTTAGAATGGGAGTATTAATGTGGAACACATGTGATGTACGTTAGTACGTTAACACGTACACATGCACAATTTAGAAGAAGAATATTAATATAGCACAGTTGGAATCTTATACAACTTAGACTAGTAGTAATATGAAGTGGATTATTCAAAATCATGATGTATGTTAGTGTACACCCATGGTGATGTTAACACATACAATTTAGAAGATAAGTAATGATGTAGAAGGTTAGATTATTCACAACATACATGATAAATTTGAGTAAAAACAAAAGTGAGGTTAACACATTAAAAATTCAAAGGAGAATAATAAGATTATTAACAACTCACTTAATTTATGTTAATGCATCCAATTTAGAAGAGAAACATGATCTATGTACATACACAATTTAGAAAGGAACATGTAATGTATGTTAGTACACCAATCACAAAAAAATCATTACTCTTCATTTCACTATTTATACAAATATATAAAATGTTTTTTTTAAATGAGAGATTTAATATTGGCATTGTTTATATGTCTTCAATATTGTTATAGTCATCATACTTCTACTTTTATAGATGTAGTTTGCAATGTTTTACATACAAACATGGAAAATATCATAAATCTTAGGCCATTTCTTCTTTTTTGTATTATTGGAAAATAAAAACAAAAACACATGTTTGAACCAAGAATACTAAATATATATAGAAAACTACTCATTTTTATATTGTAGTGAAGTTTCATGAATAAGGGAAACTAAATACTTCATCCATAGTGATTCCAAAATTATATTATGAAATAACAAAAGTGGAAAAATCAATTTGATAGTTTATAGCTTTAAGATTTTCTCAAATCATTTAAATATGAATAATTACAAAATTGATGAAGGTATAACATTTACAAAAAAAATAAGAAACTATTTATCCTCTTCTAATTGATCTTTTTCTAAGTTTTTCGTATAGAGTATAATATATCAATATATGATGGTACATTTATATGTGAGGTTGACATTTACACAAACACAATTTAGAAGATGAGTATTAATGTGGAACATTATATTGTTCACAACACACATGATGTATGTTAGTACACCTATTAGTGATATTAAATCATATACACCTAATGTAGAAGAGGAGTATTAATGTGGAACAATGAGATTGTTCACAACACACACACATATGCAATTTCTAAGAGGAGTATTAACATGGAATGGTGGGAATATTCACAACACATGTGAAGTATGTTAGTACACCCCATGGTGATGTTAACACACACAATGTAGAAGATGAGTATTATTGTTGAGCTTTTAGAAGGGGAGTGTTAATGTGGAATGATGGGATTATAAACAAGATTAGATGTATGTTAATACACCAAATGGTGATCTGAGCATGCACACAATTAAGAAGAGGAGCCTTGGATTATTCACAATTTAGTAGAGGAGTATTATTGTGGACATTGAGATTGATATCCCAACATAAAGATATACCACTATAACAAGATAGCACATTACATCACATAGATAAAAACCACAAGCTCATGCAAAGGATGATGTTGAATATTGGGATTATTCACAATGCACACACATCTAACAATAATGTGTTATCATGGGATTATTTTCAATAATTCCATATGGATATGTCATTACAACAACATTATCGTGTAATATCACATAGACAACAACCACAAGTCAAATAAAGCACACATGGCACAACATTAAAACCAAAGTCCCCAAAGCTAGCGTTCAAATTTGTATTTGTTTTTTAGTGAGGGGGATGCCATCACATCAACTTGGGGACTAGACCCTAAAGCTAGCTTCCAATTTGGAAAAATATTTGGTGCAAGTAATGCCTTATAAACCATCGATGTCTCACAATTGTTATCTACATAAAATTATTCACAACACACACAAACAATGGTGATGTTAACACACATGCACTCATAATTTAAATGAGTATTAATATGGAATAGAATCACAACATAGATTTATGCCACCTTATCAATGCAAGTCATCAACAATCTTAGCACCTAAGTGAGAGAATTTCCTATCACATCAACCTATAGACTTGCACTTTAAATACAACTTCAAATTGCCAAAGCTTTTAGTGTAAGCAATACCAACTTATAAACCAATGCTTAAGCTCCCAAAACACTAGCTTCATTAATTTCACAATGTTAACTCTTAAGTAAGCACATAACAATTTCCATACAAAAGAAGATCTAACCCTTCTCGGTAAAACCTCGAATTGTTGACTTTAACTCTTAATCTAACTTCTCAAGCGAGCATGTAGCGATCCCCTACCTCTAATAACTCAATCTTACATGAATGACTTCCTTCATTGCCACAAAATCGATCACCCAACCTTTTCATTAATCCCATAACCTCAATGCATAAGAAAGCATATAGAAATCGAAAAAAATTAAATACTTTACAATTTTAAATTTTTTCGATTTACTATCACCAAAATCATTGTTTTAAACTACTATAAAAACCTACACACCGCACCAAACCAAACCTACCAACCATAAACAACATATGGGTAACATGAGTTCCACCCACATTCATAAAAAAAAAATATATATATATATATATATATATGAGTAGCATGATTTCCACCCACATTCATAAAAAAAAAGGCCTTGATTCTTTGTCCCGCCAATATCTATAAAATATTACTTGCTATTGTTAAGGACTTCATTAATTTCACTTTTAGATTATTGGCACACTACCCTATAATGGATAACGATTAAGCATAACTACTTACATGGTATACCATTAGATTTCCTTATTTTAGCGTACTTTTCCAAATTTTATTAATTTATTAAATCCCATTACGCACCTCATTACGCACCTCCTCTTAATTATTTAATCTCCTAAAAATTGAGCTATAATTTATTTATTCTTTCGACTAGTGTCTACAAGAATAATACAAGGATATGCTTTTTACGCACATTTTAATATTTATTTTATTTTATATTATATTTCTTGTTAGGCCTTGAAAATAATGCTTTGCTTGTACCAGCTTTCTACCCGGCCCTCACTTCGCGCTTTTTATCTAATACATGGCAAGAGGCGGGACCCACCAAACCAGGAATATGCCTTTGGCTCTCTTTGTGTCCCACACCCTTGCATTTCCCCCGCTAGAGTGACCCCACACCGTTTTCGAATATGCGTCCGACACATGGCATTACTTGTTGGACACGTAGTTTGTCTAAGTGGCCACTCCAAAGCCTTGCATTTACCCTTTCCCGCAACACACATCTCGATGTCTGCTCTAGCGCTTGGCATTATTGTTGGAGACAGCAGTCCACGTGTAAACCCCATCTCTGTACTCAATTTTTGGCATCACTGGTTGGAGACATTGCGTCCACGTGGCTACCCTAATCTGGAGCTGTCACCATCGAAAAACGGTTAAGGTGTTGATCTCTCAACTATGACTAAAATCTGCCCAAATAACTCCTTTTCTTGCCTAACAATTTGTCATGACATACACATAAGCACACCTCCTCCGCTTTGAGTCACCATCATGGGGAAGACATGATGGATTTAGACTATGAATTGATTTATAAACATAATCAATTAGAAAGATTTGTCTCCAACCTATAATAATATTAAATGATAAAAATTAAGTTTTAAAAGTTTCATGATCAATGATAAAAAAAATTAACTTTTAATGCATAAAGAAAGGTGTTTTCTAATGTATTATGTCACTATAATGAAAGCCTTTATTATTAAAATCCATGTACCACTGTGCTAAAAATTATGACATGTCCAACCCAAGTGATCCAACAGAAAAAGACAAAAGATACACCTCCATCATGGAATCAAACCAATGACAAGCTTCTTTTGTAAGGCTGGATTTTCAATGCTAGTAAACGAGATATAAAATATCAAATAAATTATATGATGAAAGATATATTTTTCTTGAGGTAGGCCTTAGGCAGAAACTGTGTAGAAGTGGTCATAACTCTTATTATGATATATTTTTTTTTTTATCTCTTCGAATGGTCACTTGCCAATTGGTCTATATTCTTACAAGTTTATTATGATATATTAATATAAGAAGTAATTAGATTAAAAAAAAATTATATTATTTTATTAAATTAAATGATATAAAATTAATTGAATATAAAAATTCAATTTTTATGGAAACTTGTTTATTATATTTTTTTGGTTTAGTAAAACATAGTTTTAATTTTTTTTTAATTATTTTGCTATTGATAAATTGGTAAACAGTTTTTATAGTATTGAAAAGTAGTTAAGAATTTTTATTTTAGAAGTAATTAGATTAAAAAAAAGTTTATATTATTTTATTAAATTAAATGATATAAAATTAATTGAATATAAAAATTCAATTTTTATGGAAACTTGTTTATTATATTTTTTTGGTTGAGCAAAGCATAGTTTTAATTTTTTTTAATTATTTTGCTATTGATAAATTGGTAAACAGTTTTTATAGTATTGAAAAGTAGTTAAKAATTTTTATTTTAGAAGTAATTAGATTAAAAAAAAGTTTATATTATTTTATTAAATTAAAKGATATAAAATTAATTGAATATAAAAATTCAATTTTTATGGAAACTTGTTTATTATATTTTTTTGGTTGAGCAAAGCATAGTTTTAATTTTTTTTAATTATTTTGCTATTGATAAATTGGTAAACAGTTTTTATAGTATTGAAAAGTAGTTAAGAATTTTTATTTTAAAGTTAATATATTCATAAATATTTGAGAAAATTAAAATTAGGACTATTAAATTGAAGCTTTAAATTTTTTTAATTATTTTGATATTGATAAATTGATAAAGAGTTTTTATAGTATTGAAAAATAGTTAAGAATTTTTATTTTAAAGTTGATATATTCATAAATATTTGAGAAAATTAAAATTAGGATTATTAAATTGAAGGACTATTAAATATTTATTTTAATTTTACTTATAATAATGATGATCTAAAGGAAAATTAATTTTTACAAGTATCAATTAGAACTGTGCAAAAGAGATTAATAGAGTTTGGGAAGATTATTTAAACTTTAAAAATCATTGCCAAAAAAATTATGGTATCTAGATAAAAATAAATTCATTTTTTATACTTTTTTTATTTCAATTATCTTTTATTATTTAAAAGTTAAGGTTGGAACATTTTTAGAGAAATTTGGAGAAAATTAAGTTAGTTTAAAAACATTTTATAATTTATAATCTCAATATTAAGAGCAATACTTCATATCTCATTCTCTTCTTAAAGATTTAGCCTTCACCCATTGAGAATAAGGCTATGATTAGGTACCTAATGTACACACATAAACTAATTAACATGAAGGATAAAAGGATTTTTAGCTTTGCTTTGAATTCCAGTAAAAGTACACTTGAGGCTTAAAAGATGATGGCTT
>JASDQU010014314.1:0-23271 GCA_032191745.1 Picea mariana
GTGTATTATAATTCAAAGTGAATACAAAATAAATTATTTCAATAATAATTTTAATGGAGAAATTAGAGGTGGACCCAACCCTAAAATAAGGAAAGTGGGGCCAAGTGACCTAGAAGATGTTTTTAAGGAAGCTACTTGGAGAGTATAAATAAGAGGCAAGGCTCTCTCATTTGAAACACACTTGATAATATTGAATATATATAGGTTTCTGAGGTATACAAATGATATCTAAGCCGAAATTCTGAGGAAAGTGAAGAAAAGAAGGCCGAAATGCAAGGAAGGATAAATTCTTTTGATGGTGCTTTCTAAGGTATGTTATTTTCAGGTCATCTCACCATTTTCACTATAACTTTTTTTCTATAGTGCTTCAGATCCTGAAATTTATATGCAAGTGAGAAAACATATCCAAGTATATATGGTTAAAAATTCAACTTGTGGGTCATTTTATTTTGGGAGTTACACTCTGTGGAAAATAGGGTTTGTGGCCAATCTTCATAATAGATCCAAATTCAATGAGACCAATTTTGTTGATTAGGGCACAGTATTTTGTATTATGTGTAATAGTTTTAGATCATTTCATAAAATATTTTGTGCAGGGCATGCTCTATAAGGTCGCTCTCTAGAATAAGCCATAATTCAGCAAGGTATGCCATTTTTCCTATAACTCCTTTTATGAGAGCTTCCAAGTAGTGCCACTTGGAGGAATTGCATAAAACACACTAAAGAAAATTGTTTATTAGTTTCAGATCTTTATACATTACAGGTTCAAAGTTATGATTACTTCAAGTTAGGGTTTTTGACTAATCCAAAACTAGGCATGTGAGACTAAAGAAAAGTTTGACGAAAATGGTAGTCTCTTGTTTTTAAAGTTAAGGAAGGTTTGCAGGAATGTAATCATATAAACCAGGTCTATTACAGAGCTACAAATCATATTTGGATGATGAAATTGATGAGGGATTTTGGTTGAGGTACATGTTGAGTACATGGTTTAGACAAGTAGTTGATGAGTTGGCGCACATACATGAGGTGTATAGTTGATGATGTTGATACATATTGATGAGTCATAGTTGATGAGTAGTTGACACATGATTGGTACATACTTGGCACATGTTTGGATGCACTTGTTTATGGTACAGGTTGATTACAGGTCGGTGCATGGTTGATGCACTTGTTTATGGTACAGGTTGATGCATGGTTTAGATTTATTGGTATAGGTTTACAGCAATATATCTCACAGTGATAGTGTGACAGTGGTTCCATCATTCTACTTCTACTTCAGGGTGGCAGGACGGGGCAAGGACAAGTGGTTGTAGCCACCTTCCGATTGTAGCCGGAGAACATTGGGGGTTGTAGCCTCCTTTTGGTTGTAGCCAGAGATTTGGGGATTTGGAGCTTCCCTCAGGTTGTAGCCTGAGAAACTAGGGGGTTGGAGCCTCCTTCTAGTTGCAGCTGGAAAACAAAGGAAGTTGGTGCTTCCAATGAATGTAATTCTTCAAGACATATAAGAAAAAGCATTATGTGGTTTTCTCTCGATTTGGGTTTCCACGTAAAACACTGGTGTACTGTGTATGTGTGTGATTGTTTATTTATTATTTCTCATTATTGGATAATAATTCTACATTGATATAACATTTGAAGAAAAAGGATTATAATTGCGTTATTACTGATTCACCCCCCCTCTCATTAATCTAACAAACTAGAGCTAGCTTAACGACGTGCATGAGTAATCTCTTGGCAGCAGACTAGGTGTGCGGTTCACTAGGAGATTGGATCTCCTCAGTTTATTAGTCAACCTTGGCCTGCCTCTTTTTTAGGGTGCTGGTTGGTGGGATGATGAGTCTTCTATTTCCTTTCCCTTTCCTTTTCCTATGACATATTCCTTTCTCTCCCCTACGCTATGGAATGTTGTTTCCTTCACAGATAGAGGAAATTCACATTTGGGGTATCTGGGGATGTCAGCCGAAATCAGAAATGAATTCCAGTCTTTGTTCAAACATCTCAATTATTTGACCACCAACAACTTGGTTAATGACAAATGGGATAAATTGTTCCCCGGTTGGTCAACCTTGGCTTGGATGTTGTATGCCATATTTTCCAAACTTTGATGCAAGAAGAAAGGTAGATTCAAAGGGTTTTTCCCTATGAAGTGCATCAGCAACCTAATGTGATATGGGTACACCCTGTCAAACCTTCCTTCATAGGTGAAATATCTTCTGATTACTTTTAGAATCTTTTGGAAAGTCTCTCGTAGGTATTGGCTTGGAACGTCAGCTCCAATTTTCCCATTTAGATAGTTGGGCTTGATAAATTCTTTATCGCACAAAATGTCTAAAGGCATGCCTTTAAACCATTTTTCTCCGCACGGAGGGATATTCGTCGCAGCTGACAGATTTTCCTTCGTCACTTGGAAGGTGATTCCCGTGATGGTCGCACTAATCCCTGTAAAACTGAGGGTGAACTACTCATCCAGCTTTGCATTATACCCTTTGATATTTTCACAGAAGCACATACATCCAGCTTATTCAAAAGATGCACTGATTTCTAGATATTCGTTTATTAATTGCAGGTATTGAGGCTCAGACCTCATGGCCCTGGCACTTATCGCCTTCTTTATTATGCTTTGGGACGTTGTCATGATGCTAGTATATATTTATCTCACACGCACGGTAATGAACTGTAACACCCTCTCTGCGCGGAAAATAAGAATGAAAAAATTCACAGAGACTGTCAGAAATGCAGTAACAAAATATTTGTGTGACAAACAAAACCATCCACAGGAGTTGATGGAACGATAGTAAGGCACGATGGAAAATTCAGCATTGTGGGGAAACTCGATGCAGTGGAAAACAACAACGGGAGGCTTGCCACGGTAGGGAATCGTAACGAAAAATTCCAGTGCAGTAGCAAAGTATTGGGAGACTTGTCACGAGACAGGGAATTTAGGTGCAATGAGAAAGTCAGCATGACAGGAGGAAATTCCAAAGGAGAAAGGTTGATCGCGAGAAGAAATAGCATTCAACACGCTAGTTTGTAGTGAACTCCAACAGACTTTAAACAATGACTAAAAACAATGAAGGAGACACGTCAACTAGAACCAACAGACTTACAATATGAACAATGGTGATTAGCTTTCACACAGCAAAGGGATCCAAAGCTTTCATAAAAAACCATGGACAATGCACAAATTCGAAAAGTAAAGGAGAGGTATGCAGGGTGACCAGTATTTATACTTGAATGGATAAGGAATGGAATCATGGAAGAGGATGATAAATCCATGGCAACGAGAATTTTGAAAGCAGGTTGAAGATTTGCACAACAAACCTGTGTGACAGGTACACTTTGAATTGTGAAAAGTACAAATTATAAGAGCGGCAAAGTATAAATGATAGGAGCGTCATGATTTTTCACCTTTCTAACTTCATAATTAATTTATGATGCTCGTTATATCTTTCGACGTGACCTTCATCCTAACAAATTTCCTCGATCTATAGCACGTAAATTCCCCTTTTTTGATAGGACTTGATATTTAGGGAAAGGGACCTTTAAAAATCACACATGACTAATCATTATGCCCTTTCCCGACTCCAAGGGCCAGCCCCTCTACTTGCTGATTTCGACCCATTCGTTATTCGGTCACTGACCTCACACGCTTTGACGCACAAACTACGACTCATCTAGGACTAACTCTAACTACAAAAATCATGATGCTGACACCTAGTAATCCATCGGCTTTGATACCATGTAAATTTGAATGAACCTTCATAGATAAGATCTAGCTAGCAAATGACATACACAATTTTCATAAAAATGAGAGAAGAGAGAAATGTGAGAATGAGAAAAAAGAATTTGCATTAACCAAATGAATGAATGATAATTTACACTTGATATGATTTGTATAACTCAACTAATCTGCACTGGAGGAAAACCAATGCGCCATAGTGGTGTTCTAGAGTGATCTGGACACAAACCGACAGTTATGGAAGTAAAATGCCACCTAGTCCTAGTTAACTAGTCTCTCAGTCTTCGGTTAACTGACTGAAACAAAATGAAGTGAGGAGATCAGGGAATCATGGGTAATGCACTAGTCTAGTGATAATCCCAAGGAAAATGTGCAATAGCTTGTGATAATCCCAATGTTGCATGGTGATGATCCCAATGTGGCATCTAGACTCCACTTAACTGATCAAACTAAAGTGTGAACTAGAGAGAATATTCTCCTATAATGTAGGAAAAGGAATATTCTCCCTAAATGATAAGAGATTGAATAATGAATAATAAACATAGGGAAAACCTTAGGAAAAATAAATCCTAGGTATGTGTGAAGTATCTCTAACATAAATGGGAAACACTCCAAAACAAACAAAACATTACATAACTTCCTATATTTATAAATTGTTTCTCGTTACTCAAACCTTAACTAGTAGTGGTCCCAACATTAATAGCTTACCAACTATCTAATGAACCTTATTATATAAAAATGACTCTTTACATTAATTAACCACACACCAACTACTCAATAAACCTTATTAAAAAAGGATGATCATATACATCAATTAATTAACTCCACCTCAATACCCATAATTAAGGAGATTATATTAGAACCCTAATATATTGTGTCTTTCTTTTTTATTATCGATGAAGAATAAAACTTGAATTAATTCTAATAAAATTTCATTAATCTATTAAAAATTACAATCCAACCAAAAATAAATATCTTCTTATAATTTCCTTAAAGTGCATGGGACACTTCATAATTTGGTTGCAATGGTTTTTAGATTTGGCAAAAGTATAATGAGAATAGATTTTCCTTTATTTTCAAATATTCCATATTTCTAAAATACATTTTTCTTTATTTTCAAATATTCCATATTCTCATCTTAAAATTTATTGACTTCGATAAATATATTGAAAAAATACATGTTTTTAAAAGAGTAATGAATCTCATGACACATTAATACAAAGTTATATATATATATATATATCCTCCATAAAATTTCAACATAAAACTTATCTATAATAAATCAAATCTTTAATATTACTTTTGACTCATGTTACATTTATAATAAATCAAAATCTCTATTCAGATATGTTTGAATTTGTTGATACCCATAGATTTCATTTCACTCTAAATTTGTTGATCCAGGTGGATATTGGTCGTCACCCACCTATTCCAACTAGCTCCCATTGATAGTTTTTAGTTCAACACGTTTTTCCGTAATTCTTTGTAATTGTGGGTTCTACACTTATGGGGATGTCTGAAGCCATACATAGCTTCCAGGTCGATATTGGTGGCCGTCCACCTAATCCAACTAGATTATTTTGTATTTTTTCATGTCATCATATCTTTTTGTACTTCCAGTGTCGTTTTGGGGCTCTAAACAATGTTTTTTTGGCATGCCACAGTCAAACTAGAGACGGAGTGAGAGTTTGATTGCATAATGTTTATTTCTCGAAAATACCTTTCCAATGGGCTATCACGTGCCTAAAATGGATATTGTATGCAAAAGTTACAACCCTAGGAAGTTGAGATACCAACTTACCCATCGGGGCCCACATAACTTTTGGTGTTTCATCTCCTAGGATTAGGTTTTTGGTTGTCTAAGGTTTTGGCATTCATGAGTAATGTTGAAAAGGCCTCTAGAGCCTCATTGTATTCATTCTTCTCATACGGATGCACGTAGAAGCCACATCTCTTCTCAGAGATAGCTATAACCATTCGAGCAAGTTGTTTTCAGTTCTGCAGTTTTACAGTTTCAACCTATTTCATTTATTCAATAGAATTTAGTGTTCACTAGATATCTATTGTTGTTATATGCATCTCTATGTTATTGTATCTAGTATGTTATTCATTTCGTTCCACTCATAAATTTATATCAATGGTATCAAAGCGATTTTCTCTTCATTTATTTTTCTTTGTGCATGTCCCCGATAAGATCTAGGTACAAGATGTTGGGACTCGAACCAGTGGAGCCTTTGCAATATCGATTGCACCGAGCCCAACAACAACCCATGGGGGATGAAAATAAATATGATGGAGTAGGAGATAGTTTTAAAATGTTTCTCGAGGAAGACCTTGTACAACAAAGGAATGAAATGATAGACAACTTTGCACAAATCCTTCGAAGACTGCCCACAGGAGATGCATATTCATCAAGCGGCCATGCGAACCCACTCAAGGTATAGGTAAATTTTGATATTCCATTATTTTAAGGAATGATAGATGCGGATGTTGTAATTAAATGGTTGAATCTGCTCGAAGATTATTTTTTGGTCCACAAATTTTTCAATAGGGAAAATATTACTTTTGCACTCCTCAAGGTCATCCCCCATGTTAAGGACTGGTGGGATACTTACTCTGAGAAAAGGGCCATAGAGGAATCTACAATATTTTTGGTCACCCCCACATGGGATTCCTTTAGGGATTCCATTAAAGATTATTACTACCATATTGGAAGCTACGAGGATCAGTACATAAGATGGACCACCCTGCGTTAGGAAAGGGACCGGACAGTATCGTATTTCACCAATATTTTTCATACCCTGTGCACCAAATTGGGTATCAAAGACTCTAAGCGACATGTAGTGCTCAATTACCATGGTTGTCTTCATAGAAAATTCAAATAGAAATGGAGTTTTTGTACATTGCATCATTGGGTACGGCTTATAGATATGTTGTCAAGATCGAGTAGAAATTTAAGCAAAAGAGGCGAGAATTTGGATCTGCAAACTCCTCACAGTAGAATCATGGACAAGGCCGCCCCAACCCACAAAACAAGGGAAAGAGAAAATATGGCCACTCTTAGAAAAACCAGTCCAAGTCGCAACACAAGAAGGGTAATGAGAAGTCGAAAAAGGACAGAGGAAAATGGTGTGAATACCATAAAACCCTTAGAACAACACCGAAGAATGTCGCTCCAATCAGTCATTGGTGGCCAAGTTGAAATATTTTGAGTTAGAGGCATATTCTCACTCCAAATAAAATCCAGAAGGAGGGAAGAGGATTATTGATGTTGAACCCAATACCACTATCCCTACCACCAAAGCCCAGCCAAGAAAACTAGAAGAGCCAAAGTAAGGGGAATGCCTCTTTCACTCACATATGTGGGTAAAGGGGGGATCCTCTTCATTTCATTGTCGATACCAATAGTCAGAATAACATGATCTCAGCAAAGGTATTCAAGCAGCTATACCTTTCGATGACACCACACCTGTAGCCCTATACCATAGGCTGGCTTTGCCAAGGAATACATCTTTGTGTCAGCCAATGGTGTCATCTGCCCTACAACATCAAGCCTTTCAAAGATGAGGTACTGTGTGATATTTCTCCCCTTGAAGTTTGTGATGTTATTTTAGGACAACTATATTTGTGGAAACGACATGTTGTGTATGAGTCTAGACCTCGTAGTTTTATTATTACTTTGGGTAGGAAATTGTGCAGGATACTAGAGGTAGTGTCGCCTACCACTATTTCTTTAATATCTGCTAAGAAATGCAATAAGGGAATTTCACATATCGAGAAGTTTGTATTCTTTGTGACCTCTGATCAAAGTAAGAAGAAGGTCGATGCCACATATGTGGCCTCTACACAAAGCCTCTCTTTGCAGTAGAAGCAAGTGGACGGGATTGTGGAAGAGTACAAAGACATCTTCTCCTCACCCATCGGGGTACCGATGCACTACCAAGTCAAGAATCCAATTTATCTAACCCCCAGTGCACCTCTTCCTAATGGACAAGTCTTTATTCAAAATGGGCACATCGGACCCAGATCCTCCCCTTGCGGAAGCCCGATTGTAATAGTGCAGAAGAAATACGGGACCTCATGGTGGCTCTACATTGATTACAGAGAATTAAACAAAATCACAGTCAGGAACCGATACCCAATTCCCAGAATTGATGACCTTCTTGAAAAACTCAAGGGGGAAAAGTTCTTAAGAAATATTGACCTAAATTATAGCTACAACCAGGTTCCCATCGAACCAACTAATGTATGGAAGACAACTTTCAAATCTAAAAAGGTCTCTTCAAATGGTTGGTCATGCCCTTTGGCTTAACAAATGCACCAACCACTTTCATGAGGTTGATGGATGATGTATTGAGACCCTTCACCAACTCTTTTGTGGTGGTATATTTGGATGACTTCCTCATCTTCAACATAACTTCGAAGGAGAACATGCATCATATTCAACAGGTTTTGAGCACTCTACCGCAGCACAAGCTATATGCCAACTTGGAAAAATGCTCCTTTGTCATGAAAAGGGTCCAATAATTGGGCTACATTGTTGATGATCATGGAGTACATGTTGATCCAGCTAAGATCCAAGTCATTCGTGACTGACCAGCTCCGACCACACTAACCGAGCTTCAGAGATTCTTGGGACTTTCCAACTTCTACCGATGGTTCATGTTGGGATTCTCCCATATTGCATGGGCCCTCATCCAAGTGACCAAGGGTGGTGGTAGGGAAAAGCTCGCGTGGGGAAAGGAACAACAACGAGCATTTGATGATCTGAATCATCATGTGTGTTCAGCTCCAGTACTATCCTTACCTAATATGCAACAACTGTTTGAGATTGATACTGATGTATATGATTATGATGTAGGCATAGTTGTCACTTAGCATGGTCATCCAGTAGCATACCATAGTGAGACACTCTCAGATACTATCTGTAAATACCCCACCTATGACAAGGAAATGTATTCCATTGTACAATCATGTCGTCAATGGAAACATTACATTCTGGGAAAGGAAACAATCATCCACATTGATCACAAGCTTTTGTAGTTCATACAGACATAGGGGAAGTTTCAGAACGACCGCCATTAGAAGTGGTCCATGATTCGAAAATATCTTTTAATGATTGTGGTTGAGTTATTATTTGCATGTGTTAATTAACCATTTATGAAGTTGAACCAAAGAGGATGAATTTAATGAAGAAACATAGCAGCCATAAAACAATATACAGATCTGAACATAAGCATGAAGAATAGCAAACCATAACAAGAGAAGTGATAACAGAGTTTGGCAAGGTTGCCTACGTCTCCAGGCCTTTGTCTCAGTGGGGGAGGCTTCTTTATTAATTCTTGAATGCTTTAAAAGTACACCAAAAGTACGTCAAATGGATCTCATACTCATCTCACCATGTTCTACTCGACCTCATAAATCCAACACAACTGACGGCACTGAAAAAGACTGAGTGTAGCTCCCAGAAATGGCCCACAAAGGTCTCCTCCTTAACAGCTTCCCTGCATAAAAATGGCTTTGTCTGATTATATACTCATAAAGAGAAAAGATAAACATGATGTTGTAAAAAAATGATGTTATAAAAGGTCATCATTTCAACATGTGTGATTACATTAATGGAAGTAAAATGCAATGAAGTTGAGACATCCACTTCTGGCAAAACCAAGAGGCTGGTTTCTTTCCTTCACAGTGTTCCTCTTGCTTCATTGGTAATCCTTCTTCCTTCATGAGTTCATGTGAAATCCTTTTTTCCTTCCTTGGATGAAGCTTTAGATTAAGCTTCCAACAACTAGCCTTTTGATGTCCACTCCTGCTGCAATAAGTGCACTGATTTTTTGGCATCCAGACCTGTTTAACCTTCTCTTTCTTTCATTGTGGAGTTGAGCCTTTATGTCATGTTTCCTTTCTGGTCGACATAGGTTTCTTTTACAAAGTTTGTCTTTTCCAACACTTGGAAACACAATTCTTGGGTGAATGAAAATAAGTACATGGATAACGATTCCACAAGTTTTGGATTAATTGATTCTGCTTATTATAATCAAAAGGAGATTTGGTAAAAACATGACCATTATACCTTCCATGTTAATCTTCACCTTTCTTTGGAGAAGAATTGCATTCACTACCACAATCATGAAGTGATGCGCCATTACCTTTGGTGAAGTGTTCCTGCAATGTCTTAAGTTGGCCATTTGAAGAATTCCCTGCTTTCGAAGTTTTGGAACCAATTTTGGAGGATGATCCAAGCTCCACTTCACCATATCCCAATCCCAAATATCGAGGCATTTCCACAACCTCAAATGTCGAGGCATTTCCACAACCTCAAATGGCTAACAATATGTTAGCAATTGTCATGATTGTGTTACAGTTGATCTTGATGAGACAGGTGCATAGGACAGAGTTCAGAGATAGAGGACAAGTTGGGTGGCCTATCCCGAGCTTGTTTACTAGTCAGTAACCTTTTGGGGACAAAAAGGTCCTTAGTGGGGAGGTGTGATCCAGAATCGAATCCAGGAGGCTTCCTAGGTCTAGAAAAGAATAAAAAATTAAAGTTCTTGGAATCGGATGAAACCAATTCCATTGTGACTGGATCATCGCACTGATTCTAACCATATATTTACTTTCTCAAATGGACGTTGTATGCGAGATTTATTGCACTCTGACCATTTTTTCAAATAAGAAAAAAGTCAACAGGTCAATAGTCCAAAAATTCAACACTAACGTCATGCTAACGTGGAAGCATGACACATGGCAGAGGCATAGTGGGTTACCGTATAGTTGACATGGACCAGCTAGAGTGTGACATGTGTCACCACTAGAAGGGTGACATGTGGCATGCCCGTACAGGTGCCACGTGGCCCTACCATATGGTGACACATGGTAGGTACAGATGATGACCAGGTAGACAAATGGCAGGTACAGATCTGACAGGTGGACCAATCGGCATTGAACACGTGGTAGTCTTTGTGTAAAAATAAGGGGGTGCCACATGACCCGGAGCTAGCCCCAATCCAGATGGGAACACCATATGACCTAGAGTGTGGGGGTTAGGGGGTTAGCATGGAGTATGGGCATGGTCCTCTTATTTGATGCAAGGTGACCAGATCTTTCGGATGAGGGGCCAGCGCGCAGCCCCTAGGGGGCTGGCGCTTGGCCACATGTATCTTCATGTGACCTATTCAAGGGTGCATGCATAGGTTATGAGGAGATAATCCCTTTAATTAAACACAAAGTGGGTTTTATATTATAGTTTTGGATTTTTTTAATGGATTTTGGCCTGTAATAGTGGATTTTGCCCATTCTTGGGGGATATTGGACCCTTTTTGAGGCCAGATTTTGGGAGGACGTTGGGGAATGATAACCAAATTCATATCTATATAAACCAAGCATGTTTGAGTCCATGGGGGATAGTTAAATCAGATTTATGCTGAAGCAAAGCCAAGCCAAAGCCATTTTTATGCAGGGAATTTGTTGAGGAGTAGACACTTGTGGGCCATTTATGGGAGATTTGATCATTTGTTTTGAGTGATGTTTCTTCTGTTGGGTTCTTGAGATCTGGAAGAACAAGACCAGATCAGTATTGTATACTTTTGGCACTATTTCAATGTACTTATTGAGCTTTGAACAGAAATAAAGAAGCCTCCCCCACTGAGACAAAGGCCCGGAGACGTAGGTGATATTGTCGAACTTCGTTATCATATTGGTGTTATGGTTTGTTGTTGTTTATTACTTCATTTCAGTTCTGTACATGATTATGTGGTTGTTATACATTCTCATATATTCTTCCTCTTTCATTAAGCTTCCTGAATGGTTAATAAACACATGCTTAATAACTCAACCATAGTCATTGAAAGATCTTTTCGGATCAGTCCACCAACCTGTAGCAGTTCCATCTCAACATCAAGTATAATATAGGGAGCTAAAATCATATCGTTGACTTCCTTGGTTGACCTCCCATGGCTGCACTCACCAGCGTGCTCCATTCCTGTGGGCATGAGGCATCTAAGTAGCCCCAACTTTATCAATAAGATCCAAATTTCGGCACCACCCATCAGCTCTTGGGTACAGGCGCTAATGTAACCAATTTTCAAATTCAAGATGGATTATTATGCCATCTGGTCCATCTCTATGTTCCTGCAAGACAGCATAAAAATATGATTTGGGAGGCTCACCACAGTCAGATGGTGGGACATTTTGGAATGGAGAAAATTGTGTTCGTTCTCCAGAAAGATTTTTATTGGCCAAAACTTCGACATGATGTCAGCAAGTATATCAGATTTTGCACTTCATGTGCCATTTCCAAGCCAACCATAAAGAAGTAAGCTTATAAACACCTCTTCCTACTCCTGAGAGGCCTTGGGAATCCATCTCGATGGATTACATGTCTGGCCTTTCATCCACCAAGCAAGGAAATGATTTTGTATTTTTGGTAGTTGATCATTTTTTGAATATGGTCATTCTCACAGCCTACAAGAAGAGCATCACAGTGGAAGATATTGCCAATCTCTTCTTCGAATGAGTGTGGGTCCATTTTGGGATACCACAAACGATCATCTCTTATCGAGATAGCAGGTTCCTCAACACATTTTGGTCGAGTCTTTGGTCACTATTGGACACCAAGATCACTAAATCCATTGCCTTTCACCCTCAAACCGATGGCCAAACATAGGTCATCAATCAGATGCTTGTGCACATCTTACGCATGTATAATTCTAAGCATCCACGTACATGGGATGAGAGTCTTCTCTATTTTTAGCACATCTACAATAGGGCTCTCCATAGCTCCTCCAGCCATAGCCCCTTTCAGGTGGGGTTGGGATTCCAACCCTTGGGTCCCATTGATGTTGCACTACCTCTTGCAAAAACACATAAATATTATTCCCATGTTAAGTCTGAGGCCAACAAAGCCACCGGTTTCATTGAGAGGATTCATCACAGCTGCCAATAGGTCCATGAGATTTTGCAGAAATCGAATGATAAGTACAAGCAGCACCATTATCAACATCGAATACCACACCAGTTTTAGGTGGGAGACAAAGTCTAGTTACATTTGCAGAAAGAGTGCCTTACATGGCCCCATCGAAATCTCTTCCCACTTCACTATGGTCCTTACACTATCATGAAGGTTGTGGGTAGCAATGATTTTGAGCTCAACACACCACCCTTCCTTGGCTTGCACCTAGTGTTCAATGTGGACCTCCTTCGGCCATATTTTCCACCGTTATTGGACACCTCAGAGATTACAAAATGGTTGAAACCAATATATCTCAACCATAACTGCATGGAACATGCATCCACTAGTCATATAGTTGACACACAGGTCAAGGGAACTCACCAACAACGGATCCATCTTTATCGTGTTGTCAAGGCAGGGTAGATCCTCCACCAAGGCAAGTGGCTCACCCGGGGCCAAATTCAACAGAAGTTTCTTCACCTGATGGGGGAACTCAACACAATGGGTACCACTACTTCTTAGTGGGGAGGAGTGATCCAGGTGGATATTGGTGGCTACCCACCTATTCCAACTTGCTCCCATTGACAATTTTTAGTTCAACACATTTTTCTGTAATTCTTTGTAATTGTGGGTTCTACAATTCCGGGGATGCCTAAATCCCTACACATCTTCCAGGTGGATATTGGTGGTCTCCCACCTAATACAACTGGATTATTTTGGATTTTTTCATGTCAGCACATATTTATGTACTTCCAAGGCCATTTTGGGGCCCTAAACAGTGTTTTTTTGGCGTGCCACACTCAAACTGTAGAAGGAGTCAGAGTTTGATGGCATAATGTGTAGCTCTCAAAAAAACCTTTCCAGTGGGCTATCATGCACCTAAAATAGAGGTTGTATGAAAATTTACGACCCCGGGAGGTTGAGGTACCAAATTACCCATCAAGGCCCACATAACTTTTGGCGTTTCATCTCCTAGGGTTAGGTTTTTGGATGTCTAGTGTTTTGGAATTCATGAGTAATGTTAAAAAGGCCTCTAGAGCCTCATTGTATTCATTCTATTTAGATGGTTGCATGTATTAGCTACATCTCTTATCAGAGATAGCTACCACCATTCGAGCAAGTTGTTTTCAGTTCTGCAATTTTACAGTTTCAGCTTATTTCATTTATTCAATAGAAGTTATTCTTCATTGGATATATGTTGTTGTTCTCCATATCTCTCTATTATTGTATTCGGTCTTTTATTCATTTCATTCCACTCATTAAACTGGATCATTTGTCTCCCTTAAATAAAAGAAAATAAAAAAAAAAAAACTAAAAATGGTATGTGTGCTTGAATGAAAGGCTAAAAGGGGTATGTGTGCTAGAATGTTTGTATACTTTTTAAAAATCAGATATTTTGAAGCCATGTGTATCTTATTTTATAAGAATTGATTAAAAGTCAAATTTTGGTGATAATTTACTTTTAGATGTATGTTACTAAGATGTATGTTGAAGGTAAGGTGTTAGAGATGTGTAAATGTGAACTTGGATATTTAGGCTAACTTGGTTAAACCAGGTTAGAAAGGTTCCACTTAGCTTTTCCCTTCCTCAATTTACATTGTTTCAATATATTACATCAATTTTTTGTATTGGTATTTGAGCTAATCCTTTGTTGCAAACATTATTTCTTCATTGTTATACTTGTTTCTATGTTTAAATCTATGTGTTATGTTGTGTTTCAATATTTTTTTTTAATGAAACTAAGTTTAAAGATATTTGGAACAAAAATGAACTTAGTGCTAGCGGGAAAACCCCCCCCTATGACTACACTAGGGTTCAGAATATAGGCAGATCAACAACTGTCTAAAATTCAACTACTTATCTAACTACACCAAACACACCCAAGAATCATACAAGAAAAGGAAAGATGAGAAGGATCGGGTAACTATACCTCTACTCCGCATTCGGTGATGATCCTCTAGCACTTGAAATTTTCGTTGACTGCACGCCTCCTCCCAAGGATGGCCTGCATTCAAAGAAAAAGTACTTCTTTTATTGATAACTCAATGATTATACCTTTTACAACCAAAGTCAGCTACTGCTCCACGAACCTAGTTCGGGCTCCTCTTCACCAAGCTCCAAGTGGACCTCTGTATGGCTTCTCCTCTTAACCTTCGGATCTCTTCTTGGGAAGTGAATGGGTTCTAATGGAGGAAGAAGGTAAAATTGGGGAATTCTTAGGCAATTCTCACAAAAGGGTTGCAATTACTTGGGGCAAGGAGGGGATGTGAAACAGGCAGAATTTCATTGTTGTTATGTCTATATGTGGAATGAGACCCCAACACCTCCTTTTATATGAAAAAATTATGGTTATTTGGTTGGGTGACAGGCTATAGGCGGTGAATTAGTTGGGAAACTACCCAATAGCTCGTAATCTCAACGAATTCCTTACAACTTTTGCAAGTATACGCGGGTTGTAGTGGTGCATCATGCATACGTACGCGGGTTGTATTGGTGCAGGGCGTGTACATCTTCAAAAAATGGGTTTTTTAGAAGAGAAACTCAATGATGGCTTGGAAAAAATGCAAGTAAGGTGGCCAAAGTCCAGGTATGCATATATAGATAAATTTAGGGTTATAAAAGATTCCCCCTAATGTGTGAGGTCAGAAGAGCATCTGATGGCCAAAATACTTTACAAACTATTCGCCAATGTATGAAATGAGTGAGCCCGGGACCATAGTTCAGGAGGTGCCACCTGCAAAAATAACAATTGTCTCTCTGAGGTGGACATACCCATGCTAGAGATGAAATAAATCATGGATGCCAGTTAAACACACTGCAGATCCATCTCATATAACTATATAAAGTATAGCCATGAGAAATACACAGCGGATCTACATCTCAAAATCAAAGATATACAAGTATAGTATCCATCTTCAAGAAGCCAATACTTCTTGATGGTTGGATATGAGGTCTTCATAGCTTGAGCAACAACTTCAAGATCTTCAAAACTCAGGTAGGAGTGCAATGTGAGTGTATGACTTCACTACCTAGAGGTCTTCGACAGCTTGTCAGGAAAAGAAAAGAGGATCTTGATGATTAGACAGAGAACTTCATTGATTTTGAACAAGGATGTGATTGAACTTTCGGGATGGTTGTGTCATGAGGTCAAGAGACAAAATACAGAAAGTCTGACTTGGGTTGGGTGAAACTGCCCTTGGAAAAAAGCACAAAACATGATCAGACTCGGGCAACATGACATTGATATAAGTTCATGATGCAGGAGGCAACGCAAACTCTCCATGTGTTTGGAAGAGTAACCAAACAGAGGAGGACATAGCTCTATGTAGCGAGAATAGATTCCTAAGGTCATATTAGATCCCAAAACTTGATGAAAAAATGGAAGGATGTGCTTTTTCCAAGGGTGACTCATTGTGTTACCAAAAAAGAATATATATTTCTCGTCCCCTCTTTTTGGGTTTTTTTATTTTTTTGTCTTTTTCAATTTTTTAAAGAGCTTTGAAAAAGAATAAAATAATGCTACATTACAAAGGAGGAATGAGTTTCGCAAGAAAGCATACTATTTCCAGGTGCAAGGAAAACACTAATGCTCCAGAGCAAGGAGACATGTGCAGGAAAAGGACACTCAGGGAAAATTTCTCCATGGGTCAAGCTGTCAGGTCGCAAAGGAAAAGTGCTACAAGGCTTGCATACAAGGCATGCTTCAAAGGTTCATTTGAGAGAAACATGGAGCCGACATTAGGCCAAATCCGCAAAGATGCAAATGCGATTAGCAAGACACAATGAAACCCCCTTCGATGTAATTTTAACGATCCCAGAGTAGGTAATCTCGATAGTTTTTTCACGTTTAGAGAGTCTGAAAAAATGTAAAAGAAGACTCCAAGGAGTACCTTTTTCGGAGATAATCTAGTCAGTTCAAAAAAGGGGTAAACTAGCACTGAAAAGACGTCTGTTCAAAACCATTTTAAAGAGTCTGACAAAGACAATATCACTCAACAATATTTTCAATTTTAAGGAGTCTAAAAAGAGCTTAACTATGGACTCACAACATTTTTCTAGATTTAGTCTCCTTAGCTCGAAAAAGTATAAAATTTACTGAGGGTAAATCTCTCGGTGAGATGAATCTCCCGAGGTGTACCTTTTTC
This sequence comes from Picea mariana, assembly GCA_032191745.1. Classification (NCBI taxonomy): domain Eukaryota; kingdom Viridiplantae; phylum Streptophyta; class Pinopsida; order Pinales; family Pinaceae; genus Picea; species Picea mariana. The sequence goes on from JASDQU010014314.1 coordinate 16,838, forward strand.
CTCCATAATCCACAGGCCGGAAAAAAGGGTAAACTCATGCCAGTAGATGTTCTTCTAGACCAATTTAACGAGTGTGAAGGAACAAGGTCACTCGGAGATCTTTTCAATTTTAGGGAGTCTGAAAAGAGATTAACTATGGACTTCGTGGAGGTTCATTTTTCGTAAGTAATCTCCAAGGCTCGAAAAAGGTGATAAAACAAAACCAAGGAGAATGTTCCTTTTTCATAAATTTAGTCCCTCGGGCCCGAAAAAGGGTTAAACTTATACCTGAGAATACTCTTCTAGCGAACCAAAGTTCCTAGAGTATACCTTTGCTCGTAAAATTGACCATTCGGACCAAAAAAGGGGTAAACTACCACCAGACAAACGTGCCTTCAAGTTTTAGTTTGGCGAGCGTGAAGGGAAACAAGATTGCTCAGCAATATTTTCATGTTTAGAGAGTCTAAAAAGGGCTTAAAGAAGACTCCAGGAGGTTACTTTTCTCAATTAATCTAGACAAGATTGAAAAGCATAAATGTAGTCTCGTTGGATGTTGCTTTCGGATTTCAAAGAGAGATTGAAAGACAACAAAGCATGCTCATTTTGGGATTCTTGAGGGTGATTCCAAGAGTGATGGTACATCAGATGAATGAGGCTCAAACTCGTAATCATGATAAGACTAACAAGGTCTCCTGAGCCTAAAGTCATTATAGACAGCATGGATGCCAAAATGCAACAAGGATCTATCTAGGGAATCTATGTAAAGGTAGGCTCTACCACCTAATCATGACACTTCTAAAGAAAAAATGATGGTTCCATGTCACACTTCACTGGGGTCTAACCTATGGAAAAGTGGCAAAGACAACGAGCTGCAAAAATTGGAGGTGAAATCCTAACTTATATGCAAAAAGTTGGAAAAAATGAATTTTACCAAAGGACCTTTAAAAGTGACCCATTGTTGGCCCTTGACAAAGTTGTGAGGAACACTTGGTCATATTTGACCATTTTTGGGACTTCGACAGCTTGTCAAAGATGGAGCGCAACGCGAAGCGGAAATCATGGAAACTAGACCCCTTTTTGGGTCCTTTTTTGGGTTTTTGGGGATAATGTAATGGGATTGGGATGTCGGCCCATGGGTTTACCCATGTTTAGGCCTATTTTGTATGTATATATAGATGTCTAGGCCATATAGAGGAGTAGTGGATGATATATCTATGTGATGTAGGCTAAGTGCCAAGGGTTGAATCTGTGTGAACAAGGCTTTGTGCATTTTGTGTAAGACTTGAAGAGCCGAGTGCAAGTCCCTATGAGAGATTGTAGAAGGCTTTGTGTTGTAGTGCAAGGAAGAAGGATCTAGCGAGTTACGCAGATATTCTTTCCTATGAAAAGTGGGATTCGGATGGCTCTGTGTTGTAATCTGATTAACTAAAGATAATAAAGAAGAAGACTTTGTGGGCGTAGCCCATGGTGGGGCTGAACCACGGTAAATATGTGTGTTGTGCTCTATGCCTTGACCTGATCTATTTGTCTCTTCCTTTGCTAAGTGCTTTGATGTGTTTATATAGATCTATTTATGCTTTGTGCTTCTGAGATATGAATGAATATTAGTTCTGGTATGTAATATGCTTAGTGCTTGATCTGTCGAATCTAATCTATCTCGTTGTGGCTAAGTACTGGATTATCTAAGATCTAAGTACATACTACAATGCTCTATGCTATCTACGAAGTATCATAAGGGTTGAATATTGATGAATAATCTATTCTAAGTGATTTCTAAGTGTTATAATCACATATTTGTGTCCCGGCTAATGTTGCAGACACCTGAGTCTTGCAACCACCCCTGCCTCTACCTCGGGTGAGACTTCATCTGCTTCGCAGGTGTTGTCGAAAGGGCCGATAGCTAGGTTTTTGTTGGTGCGTTGTTGTAGCGTTGAACCCTGGGTCTGGCCCTGTTCCAATAAATGGTTCCATTGCTGGGACCCGAAACTATGATTGCTGGGAACTGAGCAGAAGAAGCTTTGTGCAAAGATTCATCCTGAAATTGTGAAAGCTATGTGCTTGGATCTATGCCCTAGTGCGCAATGATCCACTTGATCTAAAAATATATATGTTGAAGAAGGAAGGATAGATCTGAAGGAAATAAGTCAGATCTACAAGAAAAGAGGTTGATACTGAAGAAAAGAAGTAAGATCTGTAAGCTCTGTGATCCGATAAAGGTAAGAATAGTTAAAAGTTCTTAGATTTGGAAGCTTTGTGCCCTGTAGAAGTAAAAGAAGTGAAATTTTTTTGTTTCTAAAGTATGAATTTAGGTATGCTTGATAGATTTTGTCCTAGCTTGAAAAATAGGGCGTTATTAGATGAAAGAACGTTTGATATGAATAGATCTGATAAGAATAATGAAAGATATGCTATACCTATGCATAGAAAGAATTTTTGGACTAACCAATGTATGCAGGATCCTAGAAAGAAATTTTTGCAGGCTAGCCATTATGACCCTAGCAAGCAGTACAAGAAAGGTTGGGGATCATTGAAGAGAAAGAGAGTATTAACTCTTCGTTACAGTTGCAAAAGACTAGGACATCTTGCTAAGGAATGCCCTGGGAGAAACCCTAGTTGCCTATGTTGTAAGGATATGGACCATGAAGTACTCGATTGCCCTAGAATGATTTCTGGAATTGAAAAGTTGAATATGGAGCAAGAAAACCCTAAAGGAGATCAAGAGACTAAGATTATAGAAGAACCCCAGAAAGAATTAGAGATTATGTTGCTAAAAATTAAAGAAAACCTGGATGAACATAAAGATGCCAATTTGTCAGAGATCTTCAAAGAAAAGGAGAAAATCGAAGTAAGTATAGGAGAATTTGACATTGGTTGTGCTCTAGAAGAGGGAACACAGATGAACATTATGACAGAAAGTACTTGGGAAACCCTAGGAAGGCCTGCTATGTTTCCTTCACTAGGAAAAATAGGGTTGTTTAAAGGAAAAATGGTAACCCTATGTGGCAGTCGAATAGCTATGAGTACCCATGGAGCTTCGACAGAGGAAGAATTCAAAGTTATTAAATTTATTGAGGACTATGCCCCATTTCTAGCTTTGTTAGGCAATATCTGGATTAAAAAAGACCAGATTTGGAGAAAAGAAGAAATGGAAACCCTAGAACAGAAGAAGCAAGAACTCATGGAATTTATGACTAGAAAGATTGCCTACTTGATGGAAGAAAAAGAGAAAAAATATAAGATATTGAACACCAGGGACTTGGATGTCGAACCTATAAGAGCATTAGAGGAACCATAGAAGACCAAAATACCTAATCCATATGATGAAGGAGTATTACCCTTCGATCTGAAGAAAGAATCTCAACATCATGAAGTGACTATGTCAAGAGAAGATAAGGATCAGAATGGAAAAAGGATGACCGAGACGAAGCTCACTGGGAAGAAGGCTAGGAAGCTAAGTAAGAAGAGGGTCAAGATTGAAAAGTTACAGAATATTCCAGAGGAAACTTCGCAGAAGGAAAAATCACAGGAATTGGGCTTCGTCGGGATATCAGAACAGCGACATACAACACTCCGTCGTGGAGAAGCAATATAGTCGTTGGAGCGATATACCCCTTCGACTTCTGCCCCGAACGGACAAAAAAGAATTAAAGGATCACCACCAGACCATTGGACCATGCCATAATGGATGGATCAACGTTCATGAAAGCTTCAGACCCGTTGCAAGCAGACCGTTGATAAATTTCCTATTTAGCTCGTCATGCCATGCCCGAAGAACACTTTTTCCAACTAAAAAATCGAAGCCCACAGAACTATTGATTGTATAGAGTGATCATTGAAAGCAGATTGTTCATCCTAGTGAAGTATTTTGAGATCATTGTGACCTCGATTATCTTTCCCGAGTACATATGTCTGACAAGCTCACCAAACTTGAGAAATCTGTCACAGAGGTCCTTCTCAATTTAATGAATGAGAGAGTCATGTCGGAAAGAAGAATGTCCACCAGAATCCAAGAATCATCGATGGGAGGATTGCAAGCCTCCTCGTAGACTGCTCGAGAAGGAACAAATGTATAGCCAAATTGATATCATGCTCCAAGGAGTACAGCAAGCACTCCAGTCTAGTTGAGCAATATCTACTCCACCTCTGCCAGAAGGAACAATAAAAGTGGGAGATGAATCAGTTTATCTCCACAATATTGTTGATGCAGTTGAAGTATGCATTCGACATGCTCAGGAAGAAAAATCGTAGGCCACCCAGGCCCTCAAGAAAGAACAGGAGGAAATTATTGAACAACGCCAATCCATGCAACAAGAGAAGAATGCTCTCCAAGCAAAATTTGAAGAAGACAGAGCGAAGATCCAAAAAGAGAAAGAGAAGCTACTCGCAAAGCAGATAGGAATTGAAGAAGTAGTCAACAGAGCATTTCTCTCTGTGACTGGCTTAGAGAATAATGTCGAAGATCCTATAGAGCGCGAAGTGACGAAGCTGGCTGAAGTTATTCAGCAACTTCAACAAAGGGTCGTGGAACTAGAGCTTCATACCATACCACAGACTCCACAAGAAGTGTGCGACCAGCGAGAATTGAATGCTCAGAGCGCAATTGAGAGGATTAAAACACTTGTTGCAGAATGTAAACAGCTAAGTAGAAAAAATGTGCAGATATATGAACAACTATCTGAAGATCCAGAGTTGAATAAACTGGAGTCCCAATTCCAGGAATCAAAGAAACACGCAAATACAGTACAGGTGTAGCTTAAGCTCCTTTCACACATCGAGAGGATGAAGATATCCCAGGAACAACACACTTCCCAACAACTCATTCTTACCATGCATAACAGAGTGATGGAAGTCACCCAGAAACTCCAGCCGAGCCAAGAGGCAGCCTACCTACTGTTTGAAGAAATTGAAGGCCAAGGAACACTACTAGAACAAGTAGTTGTTACAGTCGAGCAGCAACTGGAAGGACCTATCAGCGAAACAGTTGTTCAGGAATTCACTGAGAAAGAAGCAGTAGCACAGAGACAAGTCGAAGAAGCTCGGGCCAAGATCGATACCTTCGAGGCAAACTTACCCAGACCTGAGTGACTCAGGATGAGTCACAGGTGAGTGTTGGGGACCTGTTGTCCCTTGACCAAGTTGTGAGGAACACTTGGTCATTTTTGACCATTTTTGGGACTTCGACAGCTTGTCAAAGATGAAGTGCAACGCAAAGAAGAAATCATGGAAGCTAGACCCCTTTTTGGGTCCTTTTTTGGGTTTTTAAGGATAATGTAATGGGATTGGGATGTCGGCCCATGGGTTTACCCATGTTTAGGCCTATTTTGTATGTATATATAGATGTCTAGTCCATATAGAGGAGTATAGGATGATATATCTATGTGATGTAGTCTAAGAGCCAAGGGTTGAATCTATGTGAACAAGGCTTTGTGCATTTTGTATAAGACTTGCAGAGCCGAGTGCAAGTCCCTGTGAGAGATTGTAGAAGGCTTTGTGTTGTAGTGCAAGGAAGAAGGATCTAGCAAGTTGCGCAGATGTTTTGTCCTATGTGAAGAGGGATTTGGATGGCTTTGTTTTGTAACCTGATTAACTGAAGCTAATAAAGAAGAATACTTTGTGGACGTAGCCCAAGGTGGGGGTGAACCACGGTAAATATGTGTGTTGTTCTCTGTGCCTTGACCTGATGTGTTTGTCTCTTCCTTTGTTAAGTGCTTTGATGTGTTTAGCTAGATCTATTTATGCTTTGTGCTTCTGAGATATGAATGAATATTAGTTCTGGTATGTAATATGCTTAGTGCTTGATCTGCCGAATCTAATCTATCTCGTTGTGGCTAAGTGCTGGATTATCTAAGATCTAAGTACATACTACGATGCTCGGTGCTATCTGTGAAGTATCATAAGGGTTGAATATTGATGATTAATCTATGCTAAGTGATTGCTAAGTGTTATAATCAAATATCTGTGTCCCAGCTAAGGTTGCAGACACCTGAGTCTTGCAAGCACCCCTGCCTCTACCTCAGGTGAGACATCATCTGCTTCGCAGGTGTTGTCGAAAGGGTCGGTAGCTAGGGTTTTGTTGGTGTGTTGTTGTAGCGTTGAACCCTGGGTTTTCCCTGTGCCAACACCCATCTCCCAAAAAGTTACCAAACCAAAAGGCAAAGTGCATCGTAACATCCAATAAGAAAATCAAGAACCAAATTAAATGATTTCCAAGCCAAAAAAAAACGACAAAAGGGTTTAAAAAAAGGGCAAAAAAGGCCAAAAAAATCTATAAATAGAAGTTGACAGCTCATTTTCACCATTGCAATTTGAAAATTAACCAGAAGGTAAAAAATACCCCGTTTCTAAAGAATTTTATTACAGGAGCTTCAGAGGATGAAACGAACTTCCGCTCAGACCAAGTAAGTATAAATTCATCTCTCCTTCATTTCCATTCTTCAGTTATGCATTCTTTTCTT
>JASDQU010014314.1:23296-50665 GCA_032191745.1 Picea mariana
TGTGTAAGTGGTTTGTCCAAGGACAGCCCGTGTATGTCCATGGGAAGAAAACATTCTACCCATGGACATATGCGATTGTGTGCAAAACAACCCACGTACACCCTCAAAAGCATGGAAAAATAAAAATTGCAAGAGCTAACTCCCCTTTGAACTGTCATGGAACAGGATGTATGTCTGTTGGAGGGAGAGGGAATAGGAGGATATCAATATCTTTCTCAATGAGGACCCTACTTCCATTTCCACATTTAAACAATGTGGGTTGTGGAATTTCTACCGATGTCCATTTATGAGGGCACAACCCAGGTTACTGAATGCCCTGGTGGATTATTGGCACCTAGACGCAGAGGCATTTATGATAGAGGGGCAGTCATTGACTCCAATGACTAAGGATATATACTTCTTAATTTTCCTCTCGAGGAGAGGGGAACCATTCAATCTATGCACTTTTCCCCCTAGGCCCTTCAACATCGTGGACTACATCGTGATGCATTGCAAGGCTGGCACTGATAAGGTAGGTTCTCAAGTGCCCATCAACAAGATCACCAAATTGTCACTGAATTTTATCCTATTTCTTATTGGGCCGATCACTGGATCCGCGGCCCTACACCAGACTTATCGAGTGCACATGTATTGTGCAATGCAGTGCCTAGATGCACATATTTTTTACTGGAGTACGACCATGCTCACTTTCATGAAGAGGCAGTTGACAGAGTGTCGAGAGTGTAGCAACAATAAATTTGGGTTTGGCACCATTCTATGCTCATTCTTTTTTGAGAGGGTTCCCCGTCTGAGTCTGAGAGAGAAAGTACGGGGGCATTTGGCCTCCTTCCCAACAGTATGTATATGGGCAACATTGTTGCCACGACAGGGGGGAGGAAGGACCATAGAGGCCTTCGATGACAAGGATTTTTGGACTGGTGGGCACGACAGATTCCAACAATATAGGACTACCCCTACACTGGAATCAACTTCTCCAGAGATCTGGACATGCTCGTACCTTCCGGAGAGGATCAAGGAGAGATAGGTATGTGTTTTTTTTAAGTTATTTAATTTTTGGTTTATTTTATATATATCATTTTTATATGCATCGGAGTATTGAAATATATGTATATTTTATGTACAAACATGGGACCAATGTGCCTAATAGACTTTGCGAGGACTAGACGACGTACTTGACCATTTGTAGTACCAACAACAGTCGATGGACCAGCAGTCACAGGGGGACCTCCAGCCGGAGAGGCTGAGATATTTTTGAGATGGGTGGAGTAGAACCTCGCCACGCTCACTCATGCAGTTCCCATGGCTGAGATCGAGGATCTCCCGCCATCCATGCAACCTCATGTAGTTGGGGTACCATGGAATTGGGTCCAACTTTTCTGGCATTTGGCGAATGTCGTCATTCACTATGGCAGGGCCAATAGGACCCTAGCTTAGATAGGTTGGACTTATTATGTGTCAAGGGCATTTTTTGTATATTTTTAAGTGCTATAGCGGGAAAACCCCTCTATGGACTACACCAGGGTTCTAAAGTGCAAGCAGAGCTAACCGTATAAAGTCTCCTACTTTTTATCAACTATCCTGACATTACCCTGCAATCATACATAAAAGAAAAAGTATAGGGATCTGGGAGGCATACCTTAAACTATGTGTTCAGTGTCGATCCCTTTGCACTCGGTTGTTTCCTGACTGCAAGTCTCCTCCCAAGGCTGACCTGCATTCACCAAAAGACAAACAAGAAACTACAAGCATGCATTCTATATATGGATTAGTGGGTTAGACATCATAACCAAGAAATGTAAACAAATCATAAATATTTAAGACTTCGTTTGGCAGGATGGAAAAAGTACTTCTTTATATTAATCTCACAAAATTCGTTTACAACATGAGACTGGCACTGCTCCTCGAACTCGGTCCTGGGATCCTCATCACCATTGCCCAACTGCTTCCATGTATTATTCTCCTCTTCAGTTCTCTCTAGGGAAATGGCAAGGATTTTCAAAGGAGGAAGAAGGAATTCTGGCTCAAACTCACAATGTGGTTGAAAAATATTGGGGCAAAGGGGGAACACTGAAATGGGCAGAGTTTCTATGCTCTCGTGATTTTTTTTTTTAATGGGGCCCCAACACCTTCTTTTATAGGCCAAAGGAGATAGTAACAGTTGGGGCGACTGGCTATGGGCGATCAAACTGTTAAGTAACAGCCCGGAAACCCATATCCCTTTTCAATTTTCATTTTTTGTGATTTTTTGTGAGTGTACGTGGGTTGTAGTGGTGTAGAAAGCGTGTGTACGTAGGCAGTAGTGGTGCACGGTGCGTACACCTTCAAAACAATTGTTTTTAGAAGAGATGTTCAATGATGTCTTGGAAAATATAGCAAGTAAGACGGCCTGATGTCAGGTATGCATGTCTGGTGCAATTTAGTGTTATAACAGATTCCTCCTAATGTGTGAGGTCTGAAGAGAATCTGATGGCCAAAATACATTATAAATCTTCACCAACGTATGATGCGAGTGAGCCCAGAGACCAGAGTTCAGGATGTGCCATCTACAAAATAATAATTTGTCTCACCAAGGCGGGCATACCCATGCTCCGGATGAAATAAAATCATGGCTGCCAATCAAATACACTGCAAATCCATGTCATATAACTATATAAAGTGTAGCCACAAGCAATACACAACGGATCTACATCTCAAAAACTAAATATATACATATATAGTATCCATCTTTAAGAAGATAATGACGCCCGATGGCTGGAGATGAGGCCTTCAGAGCTCAAGCAACAACTTCAAGATCTTCAAAACATGAGTAGGAGTGTAATATCAGTGTACGACTTCACTACCCAGAGGTCTTTCGTGGCTTGTCAGGAACGGACAAGAGGATCTCGGTGATCAGGCAAAGAACTTCATTGATTTTGAGCAAGGACTTGATTGGTCTTTCAGGGTGGTTGGGCATGAGGACAAGAGACAAACTGCATAAGGGTCGACTCAAGCTTAGTAAAACCTCCCATGGACAAAATAATGACAAATGATGAGACTTGGGCAGCATGGCATTGACATAAGTTCACGATTCAGGAGGCAGCACAAACTCTCCATATGTTCAGAAGGATAACCAAATGGAGGAGGACACAGCTCTATGTAGCGAGAACATCTTCCTAAGGTCATATTAAATCCTAGAGCTTGACGAACAAATAGAAGGATGTGCTTTGTCCAAGGGCGACTCATTGTGCTGCCAACAAAAAGAAAATACTTTTACCTTCCTCTTTTGGGGGTATATTTGATTTTTTTGTCTTTTTCAATAATTTTGGAAAGATTGAAAAAGAATAAAAGAATGCTACGTTACAAATTGGAGCGAGTGTCGCAAACATACTAGTTCCAAGCACAAGGAACACATTGATGCTTAGAGCAAGGAGACATATGTAGGAAAAGGACACTCTGGAAAAATCCTCCATGGGTCAAGGTGTCAAGACGTAGAGGCAAAGTGTTACAAAGCTTACATATAAGGCATGCTTCACATGGTTCAGTTGAGAGAAACATGGATTCGGCATTAGGCCAAAGACACAAAAATGAAAATGTGATTAATAAGACACAGTGATAACGTCCTTCGATGTAATTTTAACGAGCCCAAAGAAGGTAAGATAGACATTTTTTCATTTTTAGAGAGTCTGAAAAAGCGTAAAAGGAGACTTCACTGGGGTACCTTTTTCGAAGGTAAACTAGTTGGTTCAAAAAAGGAGTAAACTAGCACCGAAAAGACATCTATTCAAAACCATTTTAATGAGTGTGATAAAGACAAGATCAGTCAACAATATTTTCATTTTTAAGGAGTCTGAAAAGAGCTTAACTATGGACTCCATAAGGGATGTTCTTCTAGACCAATTTAATGAGTGTGAAGAAACAAGGTCACTCGGCCATCTTTTCAATTTTAGGGAGTCTGAAAAGAGCTTAGGTATGGACTCTGTGGGGGATTCCTTTTTCATAAATTTAGTCCCTCAGGCTCGAAAAAGGGTTAAAATTATACCTGAGAATACTCTTCTAGCGAACCGAAGCTCCTAGAGTATACCTTTCTTCATACAACTTACCATCCAGACCAAAAAAGGGGTAAACTATCGCCAGATAGACGTGCCTTAAAATTTTAGTTTGGCGAGCGAGAAGGGAAACAAGTTCGCTTAGAAATCTTTTCATGTTTAAAGAGTCTGAAAAGGGCTTAAAGAAGACTCTAGGGGGCTACGAATCATGTATGAAATTGGTTCAGGTAGATCCCACTTCTAGGCTCGAACCAAGAGTCTCTTCGATAGTCAACTTGAAAAGTCTCCCAAGAGGGAAGAAAACACAAACCACGGTGTAATTCCTCCCACTGTATAGAAACTGTAGCCGTGGCTTCAAGGATAGCCTCATATGAAGGCAATTCAAAATCCAATAAGTCACACAAATGAGGGTCGACAGTATCAAAGGGTGAAGTAAACTCACCATCTTCCATATGACGATGAAGGTTGTGGCCAGGACTGGCAGAGTCTATCAATGAAGAATCACAAGCACTAGGGCTTGAGGATCTACAAACAACGAGATCAGACTCAGAAGGAGACTCAAGATCACTTGGACCAAGAGGGGGAAGAAAGGGATCCCATTCCCCCATTGGAAAAACCAATGGATCAATTGCTAAGAACAAGTCTCGAGAAGGTAAACATGATTGTACAGGTTCCTACTCAGAAGCAATTGAACACCGAGGATAAGATGCCACATAATTAACCCATGGCGGGGTAGAGTCTACACGAACACTAGGAACATATAAAGGGGTACTCTAAAATAACGTCGAATTAGGATGGTGATTATCAGATTCTAGTTGGTCAATAGTGACAATGCTTCCATTATGAGGGAAATGCATCACCAGGAAGAGCATAGACACCACAACGTTCATAGCATATACATAATCATGCTTGAGAAGCATATTAAAATCTAATGGGCCTTGCACTACTATAACATCGACAAGGACAGTCTTCCCACCTAATGATATAGGAAACTGAGGAAGAATCCCCGAACATTCACTAGGACATATGTCAAAATCCAACAACTCATGTGAAGCAGACACAATCTTGGGAGATCCCAAGACTTTCCAAACCGAGGAGGATAAAATACTTGCAGAGGCTCCTTCATCCACAATACATCGATAAATGTTTGTTGAATTAACTTCAACCCTTATTTGAAAAGGTGCAGAAGAAGGAATAAAAAGCTCAACAAGATCATTCCAATTGAAGGAAACCATCCTAGGGCATGGAGGGGGTGTGCTCGGAACGAGCAGAATGCCCCCTTGTTTTGACAGTATTGAACTGGAAATGCTAAAAACATATTCAGTAGACACTTCACTCCCTAAGAGAAGAGTGGGATCAGTCGAAGACTGCATCGGCGTGACCACTTTCTCAACCAATGGTTGAATAGGTTGAGAGACTACATGGTCTAAAGGCACCTCACCCCCCAAAAGAGGAGTGGGATCAGTCAATGACTGCATCGGCATGACCACTTTCTCAACCAATGGTTGAATAGGCTGAGAGACTACATGGTTTAAAGGCACCTCACCCCCCAAAAGAGGAGTGGGATCAGTCGATGACTGCATCAGCATGACCAATTTCTCAACCAATGGTTGAATAGGATAAGAGACTACATGGTCTAAAGGCACCTCACCCCCCAAAAGAGGAGTGGGATCCGTCGATGAGTGCATCGACATGACCACTTTTTCAACCAATGGTTGAATAGGCTGCGAGGAAACCTCAAAAGACTCAAAATCAGAAGATCTTGCAGACAGGTACTAGAGTCTTTGCATCTCTGGAATGTCAGGGCACAAATGAGTAAGGTGATCTCCCTTGCAAAGCTTACAAGGGAACTTAGGCTTACATCCTATCCGTCTAGGCTTCTCAACAAAATCAATGCCCCCAGCATGAATGTAAGTGGTTGGTTTCACATCTCCAACATGACTTGCAGAGGTTGGTGATGGGTCGATAACATGACTCACAAAGGCTATAGACCTATTGCTAATATGACTAGCAGTGACTAGACCTTTTCCCCCAACATGACTTGAAGAGGTTGGGTGTTGGCATTCAACATGACTGGCAGAGGTTGGTGATTTCTTCTTCCTATTCTTCCTCTTTCTACTACGTTTATACTTCCGGTTACTAGTAACTGTACTTTCACCAGAGGCAGGAGAAGGAGGAGGAGAAGAGTTTACTGACAAAGGAACATAAACATTATGCCCATGACATAAATTGCTTAATTGAGAAGCATCAAGAGAATTCAGGACATTTGGAATGGTACCCAACCAAACCAGTAGTCCCACATTCAACCCAGGAATGTACAAAGTGGCCATCAAAGGGACACCAATGTTTCCGAAGAAAGGAAAAGCACAAGAATCCCCTTGTGAAGGGCTTCCTTGGTTGGTATTATCAGTAAATTTAGCCATGAAGATCAAGGGCTTCCTTGGTTGGTATTGTCAGTAAATTTAGCCATGAAGATCTTATGCATAGGATCTCCCCTTGCGGGATCGTTCAAGTCCGTAAAAGTCTCACACACTGACTCCAACGAACCAGTGTTATCAAAAAAGGGCCTATAAAGAGGCGGCTCCACGTTTCTAAGTGGAAGACCAAAAGTCCTCATGACCAGCGGAGTGGGTGGTCTACCACCCTAGGTTATAGACCCAAAGAAATGACTGGCTAACTCACTATGGAAAACTAGGGAGCACAGAGCACACACTAAAAGTTACTAAAGGAAAATCAAGAAAACGACTAACTAGTTGGAAGAACAGTTACACCAGCCAACACTAGAGCAACTTACCAGTGCAAGTGAAACTCGAATACAGAAGCACCCTTCAGGAATACTCTACAAAGAGTGGCCTGATGTCTGTCCTAGGTATCGCGGTATACCCCCACAGTCACCTGTGTAAGTCCTTGATGTATAGGAAACTAGGTCATCATCTCGTGAACAACTAACAGGTGAGTACAGTTGACAGTTGTGTGGACTGCAATGAGTAGGGTAACAAGCCCAAAACCTATCGAGGGTATTGAAAGAAAGTGTTCCAGAAGAGGATTGAGGACCTCGAATGGATTCGAGACCCACGAAGCTCTGTGGAAAATGTGATCAACTGAATCCCAAGATAATCCCTCAATATGCGTTCCTTCACTACGATTGGTTTGACTTTGTATGGGTTATCTCCACTACCTTTCTGTACGTGACCGCTTGTTTATCCCTTGTGTTAGAGGGGGGTCCCGGATAGTTTCCACGTTACTAGACTTTAACACTCCCTAACTCAGACTCCAATTTTTGGTTTAACGGCCTTGAAGATTTTCCTCTCCAACATAATTCAAGGCCCTAACCCTAAACTAGTTGGTTGACCCTACAAAAAGAAAAAGTCTAGTCAATTTTAGATTAATCGTTCTTTTACTGGCTTGATTTACTCAAAAGGGGTGTGGTGGTGCAACTGATGTTGTTAATACTCTTGCAAAAAAATGAAAATGATAAGAACACTAGCAATGAAGGATTATCTTTCTTATTTTTCTTTTGAAATGCTTTTAAGATGAGAAGAAAACACAACACTATGCTAATTTATTTTTCTTTTTCAAATAAAAATGCAAAGCAAATGCCAAGAAAGAAAGATATCTAACAAGCTAAGTTTTATATATATATATTTTCTTCTAATCAAAGCAGAAATACCAAAATATTCTAAAAGAAACTAATGAGTACACAATTCATGCCCCCTGGCCATGAGGGGGGATGTTTTTTCAAAATGCAACTCATTTTTCTTAAAATTTCAAGATAAAAATAAGTTTAAAAATCTAGGAAACACGAGAAATCTTTTTTAAAAAAAGACAAGCAAACTAATGTCAAACCCAGGCTAAAGACTGTAACAACAGAGACCATGACTAGATCAAGAAAACCCCTGAGAAGTATGACTTCTGACTGGGAAGAGGATGACTGCCTCTTCTTTAAAAAAAAAAAATCTCAACACAGGCACGCTACTGACACTTCAGCAACATGCGTATGTACGTGGGTTGTCCAAAGGCAGGGCACATATGTACATGTACAGGCCCACTACAGGCCGTGTACACCTCTGTAACTTCTCAAAACAAAATGAAAACTAACAGTCAAGCAAAGGCAGGGAGTACTGGTATGGAAGACCAGAATCCCTTAAAGACACAAAATCTTACAAAAACTCAAAAAATAGTAAATAAACTAATTCAAAACACCCAAAAAACCCTAGAGGTAATCCCCAGTACAGTCGCCAATTCTGCTATAGCGGGAAAACCCCTCTATGGACTACACCAAGGTTCTAAAGTGCAGGCAGAGCTAACCATATAAAGTCTTTTACTTTTTATAAACTATCCAGACATTACCCCGCAATCATACATAAAAGACAAAGTATAGGGATCCGGTAGGCATACCTTAAACTCCGTGTCCGGTGTCGATCCCTTTGCACTCGGTTGTTTCCTAACTGCAAGTCTCCTCCCAAGGCTGACCTGCATTCACCAAAAGAAAAACAAGAAACTACAAGCATGAATTCTATATATGGATTAGTGGGTTAGACATCATAACCAAGAAATGTAAACAAATCATAAATATTTAAGACGTCGTTTGGCAGGACGAAAAAAATACTTCTTTATATTAATCTCACAAAAGTCGTTTACAACATGAGACCGACATTGCTCCTCGAACTTGGTCCTGGGATCCTCTTCACCATGCCCCAACTTCTTCCATGTATTTTTCTCCTCTTCAGTTCTCTCTAGGGAAATGGTAAAGATTTGCAAAGGAGGAAGAAGGAATTCTAGCTCAAACTCACAATGTGGTTGAAAAATATTGGGGCAAAGGGGGAATATTGAAATGGGTAGAGTTTCTATGCTCTCATGCTTTTTTTTTGGAATGGGGCCCCAACACCTTCTTTTATAGGCCAAAGGAGATAGTAACGGTTGGGACGACTAGTTATGGGTGGTAAAACGGTTAAGTAACGGCCCGGAAACCCGTATCCCTTTTCAATTTTCATTTTTCGCGATTTTTTGTGAGTGTATGTGGGTTGTAGTGGTGCAGAAAGCATGTGTACATGGGAAGTAGTGGTGTAGGGCGCGTACACCTTCAAAACAATGGTTTTTAGAAGAGTTGTTTTGTGATGTCTTGGAAAATATAGCAAGTAAGACGCCATGATGCCAGGTATGCATGTCTAGTGCAATTTAGGGTTATAACATTTAGGGCATAAGCCCTATGATGTATACCGGATATTATTTTTGAGGCGTTCACACCCACCTATGTACTCTGACACTTTTGACATATATATATATATATATATATATATATATATATTATTGTCTTATGGATCGCATTTTTTACAAATGTATGTACATGTGTATGTGTGTGCTTCTTTTTATGTGTGTGCAACATGCCAATCTAATACTTGATTAGATAGAGTGTCTATCATTTGATTTAATCTACTAGGAACATGGATATACATAATGTAATCAAAGTAACGTTCTAAGAGACATACCCTAAGGAAACGTCAGTGTAAAGTAGGATCATAAACATGGTATACTCCATTTAACTGGGACACAACCAGCTGAGCATCTAAGTAGACTCGGAGGTGAGAGATACCATGTGACAAAGCGTCATGAATCAAATATATCACTACATTGTACTCGATGAAATTTTTTGTGGTGTCACCCAGACAGATACCTGCTAAAGATAGAAACTGGCCTTGAGGCATGAAAATCACCCAAGATGTGGAAGAAAGCCTCTGAGCGTGTTGTCTAGCATCGTCTGCAAACCCAAAGAACACCTCTGATTCACTTGAAATCTGACACATTGAAAAAGATGACATAAATAATGACACATCCATAAAACAAAAAGATTAAAAAGTTGTATAAGAACTATACATATGTACAATAAGTCACCCAAGTGACCAACCTAAGAGTAATACTTCTTGAGGTAGAGCCCATTTCTAGGCTCCACCAAGGCATTTCCATCAAATTAAACGAGACAATAAGTGCCCTTCTTTAAGACCTATTTCACGATGAAATTTCTAAACCACATGGGTTTGAACTTTCCTGCCCCCAGGGAATCCTTGTCTTGGTTGTAGACCAGGACAAGATCATATTGACCGATCATATTGACACTTGACTCCTTACTTGTGAGCCTCATTGGCCAAGGATGCATCATGGCATTGCTCATCAATATTCTCAATATAATAAGTGTTCCTCGAGCGGTGAAGTGTCTGGCATTAACTCTACTACCAACTTTGAAGACGAGATCTGGCACTCAATAGGCAAGACTAATTCTAGCTCGTAAATGATTTGAAAAGGTGAGAAACTGGTGGCAGTATTTATAGATGTTTGATAGGCCCATAATAACGAGAACAACATCAAATGCCAATTTGACTTGGAAGAATTGAACGTTCGTTAAAGAATAGTCTTGAGGTACTTATTCACAGCTTCCACCTGACCATTCGCTTGTGGGTAGTAGGGTGATTAATGCTCTTTCCTCAATCGAAGATTTGATGTTAAATCATACATCATTTTTTTTGGAAGTGACTGCCATGGTCAGTGACAATATCCTTCGGGATGTCAAACCTTGCTACTATCTGGTTAAAAATGAAGAGAGTCGTTGTTTCTCCATCATTGTTGAACGTTGTCATAGCCTTGACCCACTTTGTGAAGTAGTCTACCACTACGATGATATAATGATTCCCCCTGGATGAAGCTGGGTGACATGTAGTAAAATCAATCCCCCACTTAGTGAAGGGACCAAAAACGATGATGGGAAACATGGGAGCAGGATGTGCCCTCATCTTCTGAGAGAAGATCTGACACGGGTGGCACTTCTTGACCGACTCAACGCAATCCTTAATTAACGTAGGCAGAAATTAATCGGCTCGTAGAATCTTTTGGGTTGTTTCCAACCTAGAAAATGACCATTACATGCTCCAATGTGGCAGTCGTTAAGAACAAGTTATGATTCCTCATGTATAAGGCACCGACGAAGAATTAAATCTACACCTCGACGATACAAAGTGTCATCGAGTATGAGATATTCTCGTGCCTGATTGTGAATTCACTGACTCTCATCACGAGAAGTGGAAGAAGGGAAGTTCAAAGTCTAGAGATAGACTAGTATATCTCCATACCAAGAGTCTGAAGATGCGATCAGAAAAATATCTCCTTTAATAGGCGATTCTTTGGGCATAACATCACGTGATTTGACTGGAAGTTCTGAAATAAGTTCCATAAAGACCAACGAATTTTTGGATTTCGGGAAAACAAAATCCAAGTCAAATTCTTGGAGGATTACAATCCATCTACTGATCTTTCCACCAATGACTCGTCGTGTCAACACATATTGAAATGGATTCACAATGGAAACGACGGTGGTCTTTTGAAGTAGAATATAATGATGGAACCATTGAACAGCATGGACTGCTACCAATGCAAGTTTCTCAACATGGGAATAGTTGAGTTCTGGCCCAAACAGTCCTCATCTCAAGTAATAAATCACATGCTCCTCAAGAAGATCGTCCTCTTGAACCAAGATCATGCCGATGGTCGACTCTATAGTGGCCAAGTACAATAAGAAATATTTATTATAATTGGGAGGCAGGAGTAGAGGGACATATGTAAGGGCATGTTTCAACACTTCGAAATAGCGTTGAGTGGCTTCATCCCAACAAAAAGAGACTCCCTTTTTCAATAAACACATGAACCCTTTAGTTATCTCAGCATAGTTTGTGATAAAATACCGAAGAAAGTTTTCTTTCCCCTGTAAACTTTAAAGTTGGGGTATTGTGCACAGGGGAGGCAACTGAACTATCACCTCAACCTTAAGAGAATCAGCCATGATCCTTGTTGTCGAAAGTATGAAACCTAAGAGATGACCTGATGTCATGCAGAAACTACACTTGTTAGGATTCAAGCGAATTTGATAGTAGCGACATCATTCAAAGATTATTCAGAGGTGTGTGGGATTATCATATCTCTTGCGAGAGCGTGATGCTAGATCATCAAGATAAGCCTCGACTATATGTCTAAGGTCGTGGAAATCAAAAGAAATGGCCCACTAAAAAGTGGCTCCATCATTTTTTAGGCCAAAAGGCATATTACGATAAGAAAATGTGCCCCATGGATAGATAAAAGTTGTCTTATGCTGGTCTTCGGGTTTGATTTGAATCTGGTTATATCTCAAAAAAACATCCATGAATGAAAAGACCTCACAACCTACACATTCATTGATGATCTAATCAATGAATGGGGTGGGGAAATTATCATTTGGATAGGCCTTTTTTAAGTCACAGAAGTCCATGCACACCCAAATCATACCCTGTTTTTTGTTAACCGGAACAGGATTTGACACCCATTGCGTCAACTGTACGGGGTAGATTAAACCATCTTTAAGAAATTTCTCCACTTCAGCCTTAATAGTTGTTGCTTTTCAAGGATTAACTATATGAAGCTTATGTCAGACCAGCTTGGCATCAAGATAAGTGGTTATCTCATGTTCGACGGTTCTTGGATCGATGCCTAGCATTTACTTGTAAGACCAGGAAAAAACGTCGCAAAATTCCTTAAATAAGTCCGTATAAATTTGAATCTCTTTGGGGGAGCATTCCGCTCTGACGAAAACACTCTCCACAATGTCAGGGGTTTTGGAGATATTTATAGGGATTGTTTCAGTGATACTTTCCATATTACCCTTGGCATAAACTGCATCTATAGCCAGAGGATTAATAGGACAAGACCTATCTCCAGTCATAGTCAACACAAATTCACTTACCTCTATTCTTCTTAACTCTGGGAGGAAGTATGATATATGATGGAGATCATCCCAGGGTTTGTCTGGACTAGTCAATGCCTCAAGAATCGCCTCATCTGAGGGCAAGACTAGGTATAAATAATCTGTAGTGGCGAGGGAACCTTGAGCCCAAATAGGCTCGAGAACTAGATCTAACTCTTGTGTGGGAGTCTAATCAAGGCCGATCGAAGCTTGTTAGACAATACTGTATGCAAATTATACCATGGACAAGGGCATGGCCATGCCAATATGCCCTATCCCTTCCATCAAGGATGATGGGGAAGGAAGATTCCATGGATTGTGAAAGTAAGTCATTCAGAATGACAACAATTGAAAATTTTCAGCGCTAAGCTAGTCGGGGGCAACCGATATAAGCTTGGCATCACCAAAAGGAGGTGGGTAATCGAAAGTACCCATCAACGATGGACACAAACCAACCCCTATGTTGATGGTGTCAGGCTGAGGGTTATCAATCATCGATACCATGGATGCCCCTGATGAAGGGTCAGGACGCGAAAAGGACAACTGATCAATGGTCACGATTTGGCCCTCGTGTGGAATCAATAAAACCCGAAAAAATGTGGCAACCAATGCATGCATTGCATAGGTCCAAATCCCTCCTAACAGAAGGTTGTAGTCGAGAGTCACATCGACCACTTCAACTTCGACGTACATGATCTTCCCTCCTAACTACACAGGGAAAGAAGGGATGATTCCATGTGTTCTAAAAGAACAATCGTCGAAAGCAGTAAGCAAAGTAGGTGACGGAGAAAAAACGGGTTGGCCAACGACCTTCCAACACACCAACAATGTCACACAATTCGAGGTGCCCTCATCAACCACCGTACATAATATATTCCTAGTAAAATATTTCATGGTGTAATCCACTACTATCTAAAACGAAACGTGCTAAGGGAGACGAGGTTTCAATTCATTAATATCGAGAACGATCATTCCCAGATTACAAGTCTCTGCAGATCCCAAAGTGGATAACAAAGCCTTTCTCTATGAAGGGAAGCTATGGAGGCCCTCCAAAGTTGAGATTGCGCAAGAGGTTTGTGACAAATCCTCCACCATATAGTAGTTTTGGGTGGCCCTCATGTTCGAATTATGAGAAGCTTTATTGAACGCCCCTTTCGAGATGTGTTTCATTGTTTCACCCATCATCCTCTCGATATGAAGAGAAACATGTGGGTTTGTGTCTTCTTTACCCTTCTCGAAAGATTCCAACATTCCTTAATCATGCACCATGGTTGCTATATAAGTGTCACCTTTCATCATGTAAATGTTTGTGGCCAAGGTATTACTAGTAGACGCGGGGGGTCTCTGGTTTCCCCCATCCGCACTCAAAGAGGCTTGAGTCATATTTTCCCCATGTGGAAATGGGTTCGTCAGGACAACAAGTTGTTGTTGCACCAATAACTTTTGGGCCTCCACAAGTCGAGGGCACAAGTGAGTTATATGGTCCTTCGTGCAAAGGTTACACAGATACTTTGACTTTATCTTCTCTGTGTTGCCCCCTCCAACATTGTTATTAGGTTTCTTATCCCCTTTACCCTTCTTGTTTTGTTGTTTTTTCTTTCCTTTAGGTTGTTGGTTGGTCTTCAAGTTCGTTGACTCTACACTGTGTATGTCCAACGTTTGGGTAGGGGGAACATCCGAACTTGAGGTCTGGCTGGTCGTTGTCTACTGTATCAACAATTTTTGCAATTGATTTGAAAACAGATTAGTGGAATTTCCTTGTGTTGAACCAACTATACCATCAACATGTGGTCCATACTTTTTTCTAGCTTTGTCGAGGATGGACCGTGGCACATATGGAAAAATATCATAGATTAAGCTAGACTGAGAGTATATCATTTCAAGTTGTTGTGCTCTCATTATCGCCTCCTCCTCTGAAAACATTCCCAAAGTTCCAACGTCCTTGGATAAAAATGGCATCAAAGACTTCAGGAACCACTCCAGCAAGAAAGTTGGTGGGACTTGTACCTTAATCAATCTCTTATGGTGCCACCATTCTCGGATGTGATCTGAGATATGATCAGCCTTAGACAACTCAAAGTTGGCCATCAATTCGGTGTCAACATCGTATCTCATAGGTAGTTGGAAATGGTTTAGTAAGACAAGTCTGGAAGATGTAACGTTGCCAGAAATGATAGTTTGGGTTGGGTACTATGTACAGAAAAAAGGGGGCCTAGATTTTGACTGGCACCAGGTTGCTAGGAAAATTTGGGTTGTTGGCCAAGGCTCTAGTATACACCATGGCCTTTACCAGCGTATAGACACTACATTTGTTAGGATATCATCGGTTGATTCCTGTAATTGGATGACGAGGGTTGGACGGGGATTTATTCCTGCATTATGTTCCAAATATTTTGGAAGGGGTTGCCCCCAACTAATCCGACGAGCATAGATATTGAGCCTTGCTCTAGGTTCCATTGACCATGGAAGGGGTTTCCCCCGACTGACATCCCTTGAGAGGGAACAGATCCCTGTCAAGGATTCCAAAGTCCTTGTGAGGAGAAAACTCATGTGCTTTCCCCCTGTGTAAGAATAGTACTTTGCATAGGATTCTATTGTCCAAAACCAGGGTTTCCCTCGGCTGAAACGGCAACTGATGAAAAATTATTATTACCAAACGTGCCAAACAAAGAGAATGGCATGGATCCCACCAGTGTAGTGTAAGACAATAGTTCTAAACTTCCTACACCAAACAAGTTGTATTTAGCACTCGGCCCTATGGGTTGCTGGAAAGCACCACCAAGCAAGGGGGATGGAGGAGGTATATGACCTCCACCGTAAGGGATAGCATTGAAGGGGACTAAAGTTCCCCCAGTAGACCCTTGCAAGGGAGCATTTGAGCTCCCTACCCCCAGACCTATGGTCTGAAGGGTGGAGTAGGTAAGGACGGAGTTTGAATCAAAGTTGGGCATCCCATATGAAAATGGAGGGCCCATCGCACTCTACGTGAACAGAGAAATAGTCACCGCCAATGATGGTATTAGACCAATGCTCGAGGTAGAGGGGTCCGAGACCACTGTGGTATGGATTGGAGAAGGTGGTTTAGGAGGCAACATACCCTCTATAGTAATAGCCGAAATGGGGGTATGAGGACTCCCGGACGAAGTAGCATCATTTTCTTCCATAGCTGCTTGTAAAACTATCTGACACTCGTAAGGTGTTATCCTTGGAGGGACAACTTGTACCAATATTGGCATCGATAAGTCAATGATCGAAGGGTTGGATGGCCTTAGAGGTTATGCTCCAAGGTCAGAAATAGTAGGTTCCTCTGGATTCAATTAATCTCCTCTCGGCGCTGGCTTGGGCACAGTTTCCTGTGGCCTGATCGCTTTGAATGACCTTTTTTGGTCAAGTCTTCTCCGTAATGATGGTGATGGTGGCTCTAATGCAACTGGAAGTAGGCCTTGAAGCCTTTGTGACCGACGGATCTCTTGATCTTCCACCTTGTGAAAAGATCAATGACACGGTAAGGCTTTAACTAACTTTTAAAACCAATAACACACTAGAAAAGTTCCTATAAGATAAACCAAGCAAACCACTATCTATTTGGAAGAAAAGTTATGCCAGCCAACACTAAAGCAACTTTCCGGTGCACGTGCAACTTGAACACAGAAGCACCCTTCGGGTATACTCTGCAATGTGTGACCCAACGTATGCCCTAGGTATCGTGGTATACCCCCGCAGTCACCTGTGTAAGTCCCTAGAATAAAAGCAACTAAGTTTCCAGCTCGCAAACAGTCACCAGGTGGGTATAGTCAATAGTCGAGTGAACCGCAATGAGCAAGATAACAAGTATGAAAGCTACCGAGGGTATCGAAATAAAGTGGTTCGGAAGACAACTAAGGATCTCGAATGGATTCAAGGTGCATGAAGCTTCGTAGGCAAATGCGATCGATACTATCCCATGATAGATCCTCAATATGTGTTCCCCACTACGTTTAGTCCAACTTTGCAAGGGTTATCTCCACTGCCTTTCCTCACGTGACCTCATGTTTATCCCCTGTGTTAGAGGGGGGTCCCAGATAACTTTCATTTCACTATACTTTTACACTCCCTAGTTTCCTCTCCAACCTAATTCAAGGCTCTAACCCTAAACTAGTTGATTGACCCTACAAACATAAAAGTTTAATTAATTTTAAATTTAGCGTTCATTTTAAATGGCTTGTTTAACTCAAAGGATATGGCAGTGAAACTAGTGATGTTTATGGAAGATGAAAAGAGGATAAATAAATGAAACTCTGAAAGAAAAATTACTTCTAGTCAAAAGTAAAAATTTACAACTAACTCTTTGTAACCAACTTTTTCATAACTAATGTTTTCAAGATCTTTAAAAAGAATACCTAAACCAAAATTTCTCTCGACTACGAGCTACTTAAGTTCTAAGAAATCAGTAAAGAACTTAAAAAACAAACTCTTTTTCCTATCAAGTAAAATAACTAACTCCAACTACTTTACCAAACTAAGAATGAAAAATCTTTTTCTTTTTTTGAAAATGCTTCAAACGGGAAAAACTTGAAATAAATATTTTTTCTCTTTTCTTTAAAGAAAATGAAAGGGGGAAAAGAAATACAATACTAGACTAAAATAGACCTTGGCCCGTTACAGATCGTGGGGAGTCACTAAAGACACCAAACAGGTCGATCAAAAATTCAAAGACTCGTTTAAAACCCTTTCAAAAGTAAACACAAGAAATCTTAAAAAAGACAAGAAAACTGACATATAACCCAAGCTATGACTGTAAAAACAGATACATTGAACTCTATCAAGAAACCCTGAGAAGTATAAACCTCAATCAGGAAAATTGTTAGCTGCCTCTTTTTCAAAAACAGTTTCTTGAACTAGGTACATTATTGTTGTTTCAGAAGCCTGTGTATGTACATGGGTTGTTTACCAGACAGGGTGTGTATGTACGCGGGCTGACCCACTATAGGGCACGTACACCTTTGTATTTCCTCAAAAGAAATAAAATAGACTGACTAGCAAGGCAGGGAGAACTGGTATGGCACCAAAAGGTGACCAAAATCCCTTAAAAGACTCAGCAGACTCAACAGAAACCCGAAAGGTACAAAAACCAATCAAACACCCAAAAACTCCTGTAAAACCCTAGAGGCTTCCCTAGTATGGTCACTAGTTCTGCTAGCGAGAAAACCCCCCCTATGAATACACTAGGGTTC
This sequence comes from Picea mariana, assembly GCA_032191745.1. Classification (NCBI taxonomy): domain Eukaryota; kingdom Viridiplantae; phylum Streptophyta; class Pinopsida; order Pinales; family Pinaceae; genus Picea; species Picea mariana. The sequence continues at coordinate 41,296 of JASDQU010014314.1, forward strand.
ATAATGTAGGTATATCAACAACCATCTAAAAGAAAACTACTTCTCTAACTACCCCAAACATACCCAAGACTCATAGAAGAAAAGCAAAGATGAGAAGGATTGGGTAACTATACCTCTACTCTGCATCCGGTGGTGATCCTCTCGCACTTGAAAGCTTCGTTGACCACATGCCTCCTCCCAAGGATGGCATGCATTCAAAGAAAGACAAAAAAAAAGCTACAAGCATGCAATTCATATACAAATTAGGGTTAGATGTTAGAAGATAAAAACATAAACCATTAAAAACATTCAATACGCCATGATTTGGGACAGGAAAAGTACTTCTTTTATTGATAACTCGATGATTATACCTTTTACAACCAAATCCAGATACTACTCCATGAACCTGGTCTGGGCTCCTCTTCACCAAGCTCCAAGAGCACCTTTGTATGGCTTCTCCTCTCAACCTTCGGATCTCTTCTTGGGAAGTGAATGGGTTCTGATGGAGGAAGAAGGGAAAATTGGGGAATTCTGAGGCAATTCTCACAAAAGGGCTGCAATTACTTGGGGGAAGGAGGTGATGTGAAACGGGTAGAGTTTCATTGTTCTTATGTCTAGATGTGGAATGGGACCCCAACACCTCCTTTTATATGAAAAAAGGATGGTTATTCAGTTGGGTGATGAGCTATAGGTGGTGAATTAGTTGGGAAACTACCCAATAGACTATAATCTCAATGAATTCCTTGTAAATTTTGCAAGTATATGTGGGATATAGTGGTGCAACATGCGTACGTACACGGGTTGTATTGGTGCAGGGCGTGTACATCTTCAAAAAATGGTTTTTTTAGAAGAGCAACTCAATGATGGCTTGGCAAAAAATGCAAGTAAGAGGGCCAAAGGCTAGGTATGCATATATAGAAAAATTTAGGGTTATAACACTTAGAAGATGCACCTAGTGTCACCTCGACACAACTTCATTCATTTTAGATTTGGTGTTCTTTTGTATCAAGAAGGTATCTTAATTTTTGTATGGATAACGTCTATACTAGCACATCCACATGATTTGTGTATGGATAACGTCTATAAGCATGGTGGTTTATGATGGAAATTTGTTCAATACTAAGAGAGGGATTGAATCTGTATTTCTTATTTTTTCCCAAATTAAATTAATCCTTTATTAATTCATAACAATATATCAACAAGAATGTACATAAATCTCAATTTTAAATGTAGCATTCATAAAAAATTATATTTCATTTACAAGTTACAGTTTGTAGGAGACACCAATCTCTCTTGTTTTGAGCACCAACTCAAGGAGACACCAACTTGAGGAAGCACCAACTCATTGTAGATTAGGATCCAACCTGTAGAGGACTCCAATCCTCTATTTTTCAAGTACCAACTTGACGAAGTTGCAACTCCCTATTTCAGGCTCCAACATGTAGAGGACTCCAATCCTCCCTTGATCCTCCCTTCCACCCTCACTTCATGTGTATGTTTCAGGTTTCATATACTTTCTTGAACTCTGCTTTTTTTTTATATTCTTAATTAGACCACAGAGAAATTGTCCTTCTACTATACCTTTCTGTTTATATAGTATTCCAAAAGGTATGAAATTGAAACATGGTGTCTCTTCATATGAACCAATGCACCTATTCATTTAATTTAATAATAATGATATCATTTTTTCATTAAATGTTTTGTCTATAATTTCAAAAGACTTCAAATTGTAAGTTGTTCAGCATTAATGGAATATCTGGGTACTAAAAACTATTTACTATTGTTGTACCAGTTCTTTGAACAAATCTTGATCCTGAGGTGTTAATTATCTTAATCATATTTTTAGTTATTATGAGTCAATCTCAGTTATGGATTTGATTCTTTTTATTTTGGTCTCACACTTCTATATTAATCCAATGATCTACGATAAATCTTCGTTGTCCACTATGGATCCAATCAATGTTCCTCTATAGGTACTCCAAGCATTGTATATGTTCGATCATTGACGATCAAAATGTATGATCTGTAAACAGGAAGCTTATAGCCTATCCATCATGTTAGCACTAGGAATCACCTTCAGATTGCATGGAAGGCAAGCCCAGTACCCATCAGGTTATATGTGAATGTAAGAGTGTTTTGAAGGGTCAAATGGAAAAAGACTCAAAATGATAATGTTCCAACTCATAAAATAGGGCTAGCATGAACCAGCAATCAAGGTCTTGGCTAAATTCAATTAGTAATTGGGAGTAAGTATGAATAGAGGGAAGACTTGAATGAGAGGAATGTAGGGGTTGTTGTAAACATCAGGTCTACAAAAAGCCTAAGGAAGAAAGTTTCCTAACACAATATCTTCTTGAACTCATAAACTAAGGAAGCTAAATAAACACCATGATAATATAATGATCAAACATCCACCATAACATCACCACAATCATTCATGTGAATCATTCAAAGCATGAACATTTAGCATCAGAAGCAAATAAGTTGAAAGAGAAGTTGATTTCCATTAACCAAAATAATCCAGTACATAGCTAGTTCACAGTCACTTCATCAAAATATTACATTCTAAGGGAGCCTTGCTCAACCATCTGAACCTACTAAAGCATTTCATCTATCTATTTATAACAAAAGGGAGGCAACAGCTGCATGTACGAGCTGGCCTCCTTCCCTTGAAAATCTATAAGAATTTATTTCATCTAACAACTTGGCTAACAACCTATGCTATAAAATAGGAAAACGTTGGTGACTAATCCAACCAAACTTCAAACTGACTTGATTCCCCTTTGTTGTGCAGCTCCTTGTTTTCCATCTGTATTTCAGGAGCATGTGGTTGTCATCATGATTCCAGTTGTTGTTTCTTCCATCTTCTCCATTATCATGTATCCAAAAAATTGTTATCTTGTTCCTCCTGGATCCCTAGTGTTTGTTGGTAGCTTCTTTGAGTAGCAATCTGAGTAGCGCACTTCAAAACTGGACAAGTAGAAAAGGCAGCACCGAACCTTCCAATCACCTGTGCAAAATTTGGCCTCTGCGAAATATTAGGTAGTGAATTTAGGTAGCACCATTGTGCTACATATGTGTGCAAATTCCTTCTCTACCAGATATTAGGTAGCAAAATTCGATAGCGCCACTATGTTGCATCTATGTGAAAATTCCTTCTCTGCCAGATATTAGGTAGCGAAATTCAGTAGCGCCACTGTGCGACTCTGTGCAATTTTTAGGTAGCGTTGTCAAAAACGCAGCACCTCCAACTTGAACATATGCAGAGTAAGTAGTGACTTTGCATAGTATCAAACCCATTATATTTAGGTGACTTGGCAGCACTCTAGGTATCATACCAGTGGAATACCAAAATAGACTATTTTGTAGCGCCAAAGCGCTACGGAATGTCAGCATTTTACTGCTAAGGGAGTTAGCACTTCACAAAAACCCAATACTCTGAGAATCAAGTACTTAGAAGCCTGTATAGGTGGCAAAGGCAATATTCCAATAACAATTTACCCTCACAAAAAAGGAACCATCCTCAAAAATGGGGCTCACATTTGACCAACTATTTCATTACCTTGACACTTAACCTCACACTCTTTCTTGTAGAAGGAGGATCTTCATTTGGTGCAGCAGACTTCTTCCTTTTAGAAATGATAGGCTTCTTCAGTGGAGTTGTGTTTTCATTAACTGTTGGTGTCTCTTTCTCAATAGCATCTTCAACCAATACCTATAGGTTTCTTTGAGCTACTTCATCTTGAAAATGTTGCAACTCTGCCTTGAGTTTCCTGTTCTGAGATTGAAAACCTATATTCTTCCTATAAAGGTTTTGGATTTTTCTATGAAGGGGTTGGGTCTTTCTTGCTGCAAACCTTTCCAGGTCATGGGTATGACTATAGCCATCCATGAGCTCTTTCATTTTCACCCTGTCAGATATGGCTTCTGTTTTCAGATGAGTTACCTCCTTCCTATAATCCCTAAGTTGCCTAATCAATCTTTTGAATGTCTGACTGTCAGGTGGAGTAGTGGCATGCAGAGTCTCAACAGGATTTTTCTCGGTCTCCTTTTCCACCTGCATGGGAATTTCCTTGTCTGCTTCATCAGGATTCTTGATGTCTTTGTATTTATTTTTCTTCTTTTTCACATGGGTTTCTTCTTTCCTTTCCACGGGATTTTTAATGCCTTTACCCTTCTCATTTAGTATAGGGATCTCTAATGGGGACTGTTCTTCAAAAACCTCTTTGGGAATTGATGATCGTGTCAAAGGTATTCTTCCCTTGGTATTGGTTGTTGCAGGAGAAGAGGGGAAGTGTATCTTTTTCCCTTTCTTGGATGTGGTTTTGGTAGAAGAAGGGACCTCTTCTNATCTCTAATGGGGATTGTTCTTCAAAAACCTCTTTGGGAATTGATGATCGTGTCAAAGGTATTCTTCCCTTGGTATTGGTTGTTGCAGGAGAAGAGGGGAAGTGTATCTTTTTCCCTTTCTTGGATGTGGTTTTGGTAGAAGAAGGGACCTCTTCTAACCCTAGTGGAGGAGGTGGTGAAAAATCTCTCTATGGGGAAGAAAAATCTTCCTCCTCCATTCCTGTGACTTGCTTGATGACCTATGAAACTTGAATAGGGGATCTACCCTTTCTCTTCCTATTAGTCCCTGCTTTAACAACATTGGTGGGTGATAAAGGACTTGCAATATGCAATTGAGGATAAGATGCTATATCCAACTTAAAGTGAGAAGCAACAACAAAATGTTCCCATGAAATCTCTTTCTTACCCAATTCCTCAAAGACTAGCATTCTGATCAATCCAAAGTGGAAGATGCTAGTATCCACATCCTTATACCTGGATTGAATCTTGTCTAACATATTACCTATTCTCCTTAATAAGTATTAGGGAATATTCATTTCAACTTTACCAATAAAATGAAGCAAAATCCTTATATGGTACTGTTATAATGTGTTAAACCTCCCTTCACATGTAAAATATATTTGGATGATCATCAATATCCTGTCAAACTGTTCAATCAATCAATTTCTTGGCACACCTTTAGACAAATCATTGGCTTGATTTTCAGGCTTAAGGAGATCTTTGGCATAGGCTGAACTCAAAGCCATGGCTTTAAACCACTTTTCACCTATAATAGGAATTCTTATTACAGCTGAAATAGAGGCCTCAGTCACCTCAAATTCTAAATCCCCAACCTTGGTTCTCTTGCCATCAAAATGTAATGAAAATTGTTTGGTCACCTCTGGATGACCTCTTTGCATATTTTGGCAGAAGGAGAGGCATCCCACTCTTTGAAAAAACTCTCTTTCCATGGGCTCTTTATCAAAAGGATGCATATCCACAGGTTCTGTTCTAACCACCTTGCCCCCTTTGTGTGTCTTTTTCATATGAAGAGTCTCCATGGCTTAGAATGAGAGATTCTTAAGGCTTATGGGGTAGTAATAACCAGGAGGACTTAAAATCAGGATTCAAATGTACAAGGCTGACCTTTTAAAACAAACTGGTGCTAGTAAGCCAAGTTTTGAATGTGGGAATCCCACCCTTAGATTTGTACAGGTATGAAAGTTTAGACACTAAGGGGGTAATCTGTAATTGGCCCTTTGTAGCTGGGTAAAAATTATTAACTCAAAGATGAAAGGAAGCAAGGGAGACACAGAGGGGTTAAGCAGTGCCTATGGGTAGCGCAATGCATATGCAGAGGATAAATTGTTTATATGCTTGCAACCTCAATAGTTATGGCGAGTAGATGTAATCAGAATTTGATACAAGAAAATGAAGCTCATAGGTTTGTAAAGGGAGGAGACAAGGATATGATGCGAAGATGAGTCCCTTACAACTGTGAAAGCCCGATAAACCAAAATCTGAGTGATAATTCTTTGTGAAAATTAATGTGAAGAGGAGGCAGCATGAGATACCTATGGAGTAAACCCCTGTTTGAAGCTTCAGCAAAATCTCAGGATGAATTCACGAACATTTTGTCCCTTGAATCTACCTCAGCATCAGATTTGTTCGTACTGTTGCCACCTGGTCAGAATTGTGAGTTTGAGCAGTGCAGCATTCTTTAATTTTCAAATCAAAAACCATTATCAAGGCTCGTAAATACGAGATCTTAAAGGTATCATTAACCAACTCCTGGCGCTGAAAACAAGGAACATGACATCAGTCATGGTAATCATAAATCGTGATGGAAAGATGATGAACAGGAAAGGCACTACAGAACCGCCTGATGAGTGGGCAGTGCTCCAATTTAAAAAATGATTGGATAGGTAAGAAAGGACATCAAGGCATGCCTACAAGGTCATGAATGAGAAGAATGGTGTGTCACATCAGTCTAGTCATGGGAGGGATCGATCCTAGTAACAAATCATGAAGGGGACCAAAATTTAAGTTATGAACTAAAATGGTTCTAAGTCCAAAAATCAATTTGAGGATCAAACATGAGTTATAATCCAACACTTTATTTATCTAAAGGGTCCTACCAAGCATAAAATTTAAAGGGATGAAAATTAAAAACTTAAAAAATTAAAATCTAAGGTTTAAAAAAGGATAAAAACAAACTAAAAACCCAAGGAAATTTAGTATCAATTTGAGGATCAAACATGAGTTATAATCCAACACTTTATTTATCTAAGGGATGAAAATTAAAAAATTAAAAAATTAAAATCTAAGACTTAAAAAAGGATAAAAACAAACTAAAAACCCAAGGCGATTTAGTGTGATAACACATCTCACCAACACAAACTTATATGTTTTAATTATAACTCTGGTTGTTTATATGACGGGAAATTTTCAACCACTCAAGCCACAAGTCGAGTTGGAAAATAAATAGAGTCAACCACCCAGAATTTGGAATGGGAACAATGAGTTGGTCAAAATGCAAGTCGAGTCGAGGCAAAGTAAGTCGACCAAAGTCGAGTCGACCAAGAGTCAATAAATTCAAGATGAAGTCAAAGGAAATGTAAGTCAAATTCAAAGGTAATGCAAGTCAAATTTGAAGGCAATGCAAGTCGAATTTTATCCAAGTCGAAGTCAGAGGCAATGCAAGTCGAAGTTATCCAAGTCAAAGTCGAAGGAAATGCAAGTCAAAGTTATCCAAGTCGAAGTCGAAGAAAATGCAAGTCGAAGTTATCCAAGTTGAAGTTGGAGGCAATATAAGTTGAATTTATCCAAGTGGAATATCAATATATCTAATAGAGACTCTCATAACAGATCCTTTTACACATTTTGTTGAGAACTGGGCTTTTATCTTTCCCCTTTTCATTTATATAGGACAAAGTTAGTATCCATAAGTATTCAATGCATGAGTTTGAAAATATCATATGCACAATTTTGATGATAATGGCCATAATATTGACCTCTTTGCATCAATGTCAATACCAACATCACATACCCTCTTTGACATCAATGCCAACACCATGACATTATGCCCAGCATTCTCCCCCTTTGGCATTGATGGAAACAAAGTAAAAACTATTTTTTTTTCTCTTTTTTTTTTTTAATTGAGTTTTACTGTTTATTCTCCCCCTTTGACAAAATGACAGAAGGGATGTTTCTTTTCTCCCCCTCAAGTTATTATCCCCCTGTCCATGTACTCCTCCTCTGATGAAACTTGTGCAATTCAATTAGATATGGATATTACCCCCAATTTTTTTCTAAGGTATTCAAAAGTAATCCTAGGTAGAGGTTTTGTGAATATATCTACAATTTGTTCTTTAGTATCCACATGTTCCACTTTAACAACTTTTTGAGAAACATGTTCCCTTAAAAGATGAAATTTGATTGGGATATGATTGGTTTTTTAGTGCATGAGAGGATTCCTAGAAAGGTTTATGGCACTGGTATTGACGTCGTTAAGAAGAATTGGATGATGATACTTTATTTGTAAGTCTTCCAGAATTTGTTTCATCCAAATAAATTGAGTGCAACATGAGGCAGAAGCAATATATTTGGCTTCTACTATAGATAGTGATATGGAGGGTTTATTTTTACGTATCCATGACACAAGAAATTCTCCTAGGAAGAATGCACCTCCAGGAGTGTTATTTATGTCATCAACACTTCCTTCCCAATCTAAATCAGTATATGCAGTTAATATAAAGTCTTATTTTTTTTTTATACCATAATCCAAAATCCAAGGTGCCTTTAAGATATCTAAAAATCCTTTTAACTGCCTTCATATATGTCTCTTTAGGTGCAGATTGAAACCTGACTACTAACCCTACATCATTCATGATGTATGGTCTTGTTTTCATTGCATATAATAGGTTACCAATCATTGATCTATACACGGTTTGGTCTACTTCTAGTGATCCATCATCTTTGCCTAGTTTCCACCCTGTAATCATATGAGTGCTCATAGGTTTACAATCTTCCATTTGAAATTTATTCAAAATTTCTTTACTGTATTTAGTCTCAGATATGAATATGCCTTTGTTTGATTGTGAAACTTATAATTCTAGGAAGAATGTCAATTCACCAAGCATTGACATCTCAAATTATTTTTTCATTTTTGTAGCAAATTGTTTGCTTAGAGGATTTATATTACTTCCAAAGATTATATCATCCACATATACTACAAAAATAATCATATTCTGATTTTCAATTTTAATGTAAATATTGTTGTCAGTAGCTCCTATTTTGTATCCTTGTTGTTGTATATGATTATCAAGTCTTGAAAACCATGCCCTAGGAGTTTGTTTGAGACCATACGTTGCTTTCTTTAATTTGCAGACATAATTTTTATTTTCTAATAATATAAATCCTTTAGGTTGTTCTATATAAACTTCTTCCTCTATATTTCCATTTAAGAATGTTGATTTGACATCCATTTGATATATTTTGACGTTTTTAAACCATGCAAATGCCAAGAACATTTTGATAGCTTCTAATCTGGCTACTAGGGCAAATGTTTCCTCAAAGTCAATTCCTTCTACTTGAGCATATCCTTTACACACCAATATTGTTTTATTCCTTATAACTTGACCATATGCATTAACTTTATTTTTTTAAATCCACTTGGTCCCTACCAAATTTTTGTCTTTTGGTCTTGGGACAAGCTCCCATGTCTGATTCTTCTATATTTGATCAAGCTCTTCATTCATGGCTTTGATCCAATCTTTATTTTTGCTTGCTTATGTAAATGTTTTGGGTTCTATTATGGGGAGAATTATTTGTTTTGATTCATATGTTATATTTCTTCTTGTTTCAACTCCAACACTTGTGCTTCCTATGATTTGAATTTTAGGATGATGTCTTTGTACTCTTCTTGATGGTTCTTTTGACTGTTGTCTTGGTGATTCTTCATCTTCATTTTCTTCTTCACTTTGTGATTCTTCTTATTGTATTTATTTAGTGTCATCATCATCATCATCGTCATCTCTTATTATTTCATCAACTTGTGAAT